>JAVTVY010049693.1:0-22246 GCA_036873755.1 Hanleya hanleyi | reverse complement strand
TGTCCTTCCATGTTTCCTGAGGTTTCCATTCCTTGAACAGCTATATGGGCAGAGGGAGCACTTGTATGGCTTTTCGCCAGTATGTGTCTTTTCATGTTCCTTTAGGTGTTCTGTCTTTGAACAGCTATATGGACAGAGAGAGCACTTGTATGGTTTTTCACCAGTATGTGTCCTTTCATGTTTCTTCAGGTTCCGTTTGTGTGAACAGCTATATGGACAGAGTAAACATTTATATGGCTTTTCGCCAGTATGTGTCCTTTCATGCTCCTTTAGGCTCCCTTTATTTGAACAGGTAAATGAACAGAGTTGACATTTAAACGGTTTTTCCCCAGTATGTGTTCTTTCATGTCTGTCTAGGTTTCCTTTCTGTGAACAGCTATATGGACAGAGTGAACACTGGTATGGCTTTTCACCTGTATGTGTCCTTCCATGTTTCCTTAGGTTTTCTTTCTTTGAACAGCTATACGAACAGAATGGGCATTTAAACGGTTTTTCGCCAGTATGTGTCTTTTCATGTTTCCTTAGCTCTTCTTTCCTTGCACAGCTATATGAACAGAATGGGCATTTAAACGGTTTTTCGACAGTATGTGTCCTTCCATGTTTCCTCAGGTCTTCATTCTTTGAACAGCTATATGGACAGAGGGAGCATTTAAACGGTTTTTCGCCAGTATGTGTTCTCTCATGTCTGTCAAGGCTCTCTTTGGTTCTACATTTACATGGACAGAATGTACATAAATATGGTGTTGTATCAGTATGTCTCATTTCATGTCTGTCTAGGTTTCTTTTCTGTGAACAGCTATATGGACAGGACGAGCATTTGTATGGCTTTTCACCAGTAGTATTAACTCTTCCAGGTGCCATTCTTCCTTTCATATCCGTTTCTAGATTGCCAAATGTTACCGATTCGTTGGACAGTTTTGTATTTTCTCCCGTCTTGAAGTTTACCATATACATGGTCATAGGGAATGGCCTGTCAGAGAACAAATCATCCACACGTGTCTGCTCATCATCAGAACACTTCTTGACAAAGGGCTGAATTGAAAAAAAACCCACATCAGTCTTGTTTTCATATTACACATTTCAACTTCAATACGCTCAGTTATTAAATACATGTTCAAAAATCTGCCTGCATAATTAATTACAGTTTGTGAATTTAATATATACTTGTAGCATATTCCAACATGGGCCGTTAGAACCATATCCAAAAGCTGTTAGTTCATATTAAAACCAGATCTAAAAATAACGCTCCATATCTTGCATGTCGCTGATTTAATATTTGGGTCCAAGAGCCGGGCTTCTTTGTTGAAGGACCTAGTGGTCGGCAGATCAAGGTCAGAGGCAGATCAAGGTCATTTTGCAGCGAGACGGCAACAAGTGTAAGCTTACTGTATATGTAAAACTCATCTTTTCGTAAACTTTAACTTGTTTCGTCAGATCGGTATTTTATTCTCTGGAAACCGTGATATCTATTAACATTACTAGAATTCAGATATATCGATCAATTCAAGAAGATATTTTGCTATTTATAATACCACGAGGTTAACCTGTCCTTCCCATACAGTGGTGACCTGAGCTTGACGTTTCAAACATACATCCGTATGATGTGATGGGTCAGTTCTCAGAACTTGGATATGAGGGTGTTGATGCCAGATCTACATAAGCGACAAGTAGAATGGGGAGCGACTTTTGTGGATTTGGTTTTAATCTGATCGACAACTGTGTTTCGCGACTTACCGGTACTTGTTCACATGGACCATACTCAACACAACCTTGTTCTCCATCCTCATACTGGGCTGTTGGTTCTGTCTTCACTGTTACATCTCCATCTTCCATAGATACATTCGCAGAATGCCGGTGCACTATCTCACCATCTTGCGCCAATGATCCTGTCTCTTGATCAAGAGGCTCCACTTTTACTGATACGTCTTCCATTGTCCTCTTAGTTATGAAAATTTAGTTCCACTGAAATAAAACCACACAAGAATCATGCTTACACAACGTGACCACTGTTGTCCATTGCTTGAGCGAGAAATGTGAGGTAGTCCTTCATTAGTGTAAACGTCAAATCTTATAGTAATAGTTGTTGTACATGTACCTGTGAAAAATATTTTCGAAAACAACAGGACCGTAAAAGGGGCATAGTAAAACAAATTATTGGACACAGTACATGATAGTTGTCTGCAGCGGTGGATTGAAGGCGGCACTTTGGATAATATATTTTTCACAAAATTGGTGCTGGTACCCCGGAGATCATACTTTTCTACACCCCCCTCTTCTATTTTCATTCTTAGACAAAAGAATCGCTCCGGCACATCAGCGAATGAGTTGTTGGCAAACGTAGTATATTAGCCAAATATGGTATCTTCAATAACATACTTCCGTTAAGGTTTATTCAATGCTCAATGAATCTACAGAGCTCAAAGATTACCTCCCTGGGGCGAGTGAAAGGTTAAAGCTACATGGAAGCAAACAAGCGTTCTGAGAACCCCAACATCTCACCTTGCGGGGTCATCCGCCGAAGGTGCAGCAGTAGTGAAAGCATACATGTAGAGCAAACAATAAGCTCTGGAATAGGTGATGTGGTACAGACAATAATGTCTGGAATAGATTATCTGGTACAGACAATAACATCAGTCCCATGTGGGATTACTGGCATATAAGTTAATCCCATGTAGGATGGATAGGTCAGTGCCGTCGGATTACTGGTGCATAGGGCAGTCCAGTGTGAGATTACTGCTGGATAGATCAGTCCCATGTGAGATTACTGCTGGATAGGCCAGTCCTGTGTAGGATTACTGCTGGATGGACCAGTACCGTGTGTTATTACCGATGGATAGACCAGTCCCCTGTGGAATTACTGCTGGATAGTCCAGTCCCAAGTTGGATTACTGCTGGATAGGCCAGTCCTGTCTGGGATTACTGCTGGATAGATGAGTCTTGTATGGGATTAATGCTGGATAGGACAGTCCTGTGTGGGATTACTGCTGCATAGGCAGTCCAGTGTGGGATTACTGCTGCATACGGCAATCCTGTGTGGAATTACGGCTGGGGAGGCCAGTCCCATGTGGGATTACTGCTGGATAGGCTGAACCTGTGTGAGATTACAGCGGGATAGGTCAGTCCCATGTAGGATTATGGCTAGATAGATCAGTGCCATGTGGGATTACTGCTGCATATTGCAGTCCAGTGTCATATTACTTCTGGATAGGTCAGTCCCGTGTGAGATTACTGCTGCATAGGCCAGTCCCGTGTGGAATTAGTACTAGATAGGCCAGTCCCATGTGGGATTACTGCTGGATAGGCCAGTCCGATCTGGGATTACTGCTGGATAGATCAGTCCCATGTGGCATTAGTGCTGGATAGGCCAGTGCCATTTGGGATTACTGCTGGATAGGTCAGTCCTGTGTGAGATTACTGCTGGATAGGCCAGTCCCAAATGGGATTACTGCTGGATAGACCAGTCCGGTCTGGGATTACTGCTGGATAGTTGAGTTCCGTATGGGATTACTGCTGGATAGGTCAGTCCCGTGTGGCATTACTGCTAGGTAGGCCAGTGCCATTTGGGAATACTGCTGGATAGGTCAGTCCCATGTGGGATTACTGCGAGAGAGCTGTGACCTAGGAAAACATGAAACATGTCCACTAAGTTTTATAATCATCCCACGAAAAGATCAACAAACTTCCCATGTACAGATCTATATGTAAATTTTTGCCCAATATAAACCTTTTCAATGGAAACTTACAAAGTCTAAACTGCAATAATTAGGACAAAAATTCATATTCAATGTCATATTTCTTAAATAGCACATGCATATCCTCGAATCACATTAACTTGGGTAGCAAATGTCAAACTCATTCAATGAAAGCTGACAGCTTCAGGAAACTTTCCATGTACAGGTGTACATGAATATACAAGTACATTATTATTGGCAGATTAATTAGACAAAACCCTCCAAATTTGAACAAAAATTAATATTTCATCTCCTAAATAACACAGGTACATCTTCTAGCCATAAGAAACATGTGTATCAAGTTTCATAATCATTCAATGACCGCTGACAACTGCAGCAAACTGTGGTGTACATATGTACATGTGCACTTCAGCTAAACGCAAAACTCATCATTTGTGAGAAAAATTAATATTTCATCTCAAAAATAGCACACGTACATCCTCCAATCATAAGAAACATGTGTACCAAGTTTTGTAATCATCCAATAAGAGCTGACAACTGCAGCAAACTTACCATGTGCATGTATACATGTAGAGGCCTACATGTACAATTTACCAAAACAGAAAACCCAATCATTTGCCATAATTTGAAGAACATCTGCACTTCAGCTAAACGCAAAACTCTATCATAGGGATTTTAACATTGGAGCACCCCAGGGGTAGTACCTCCAGGTGGCATACCCACCCCCCATATTTTTTTTATCTTTTAAATATTTTTTCAAATTTTTCTAGATTTTTTTTTTAATTTGCTAAACCAAAAACCTTATCATTTCCAGGCAGGGGACACCGACACAGACACCGACGACGACATCCTCTCCCCCCCCCCCCTCACAATATCTCCCCTTTACTTCATAAGGCAAGATAAGAAATAAACACATTTATAACAATATTAGCTCAGATGTAGAATAAATTCCTACCATCAACTAAGATTATTCTCCTCAAATATAGTGTTCCTGTACCATTCATGAGAGTTTGACAACGAACGATATGCTATACTAGAAGTTATACAGGAAAGTCAGGCTTTGTCGAACATAATATGATTATAACTTTCATGCTTCAGTTTTCATGCTTTCATACCCGCAGAGGTTTAGTGTGGGGCTGTTTTCGCTCTGATAGTCATATACTTACAACATTTTGTTAAATCTTCCTATGTTTGACCATTTCTTGGCGTTCAACCGTTTACATCAAAATTAGGACCAAAAATAGACGACGTTCAATCGACAATTTCAAAATGTGCGCGCCACAACAACCCGATCAATCCCAGGGTGCACTCCACATTTGCCACGGTTTCGCACAAAGTGGTAATTTCATAATAAGGAAGGTAGCCTGTTTTGACAGCATAGTAATTCTTCTTCCCTTTCTATTAACTGATATCTGTAGTATCACCTTGCTGGACGTCACCATTTCTTTAAACGAGGATATAAAAATTGGGTATCTGGTGTAAGAACGCATTGTTGAGGCTTTTGTTGAGGCTTTGTGCAGCTGAAAAGGGTCACGTCTAGACGCATTGTTGAGCTCAGACAGGCTATTGTAGGCTTTGTCTTGCGCGTTCTTACACCAAGTATAAACCAAAAATTGCTTGCTGGTCGCACCTTCGCGCCACTACAGAATTAATCGTTTCCGGATTTGAATATCTGGCAGGCCAAAATCTTCACTTTTACAAAAAACGAGTAGGTCGACCCTAACAAGAAAATCATTTCGTTTGTTTTCTCTGGATGGTGGGTCGAATTTGACACATTTTTTTGTTTTTCAGAAAAGTAGAAGGTTTAAGGAGAATTGCACGTCTTTCCTTTTCAATTTCAATAGCTCACTTGTCTCCTGAAATAAAGGCATGAATGTGCCCATTCGAAAAATATATACTTTTACAGGGGTTTTGTTAAACATTTTCCATATTTAAGGCCGAAGACCCGAACCCATGTCTATTTTTAACCGCACATCATTTAGGTGTGGAATACACCCCAAGGGAAGTAAAAAAAAAACGAGGAGTCTTACGAAACGCGGACTATACAGACCATCGTCTACAGTGTGCATCGACACATATGACACATCGTGTAATACTGTGGTTCGTAATCTCCCTCTTCAGCCTATACTTTCAGCATTATGTACATTTTATCCAGTTTAAATATGGAAAATATTCAACAAATTATCCTACTATTCCAAGAAAGGATCATTAGGGTTACATTGAACGATAATTTTGCCAACGTCAAGTCAAAAATAGCCCAGCTATCACTGAATAAAAATATTTTCCACACTCTATCCCATGTTAAGATGCAGAAAATATGAAGCACAATTTAAGGTCGAGGATCCCGCGTCAATACACCTGTATTTGCAAGATGGCCGAAGCGAACACTTCGTTAAACATGTGCTGGTAGAATAGTTACAAAGTTCATGCCATTATCGCATATAGACTGTGTTTATCTGCTAGCAAACAGTGAAAGATGTTGCTCTGAATCCTATGGTAGAATTTTACATGAGGAAAAAGGCTGCAACTTCAAGAAAAATGGTCAAACCGAACCATCAATTCTACGTTGTAACGAGCGAGAAAAAGTGTGGCATTTTTTACCGAATGGGAGGTGAGAGAACCCTCCAACGTTATGCACTATATTTCATGTCGAATGAGAACTACATTATGATTATGTAATACGGCTAGTAGTATGTAGCAAGTCTTTGGGCGTAATAGCGCCTCACTGCGCATGCGTAGAACCTAAAATTGGGGCGGTTTTGAGGGGTATTGGGGCGTTGTGCGCAGGTGAATGGGGCGTGGCCTATGAGTGCACTTGACCTCATTTGCATATTTTCAAAATGGCGGCTTGTTTTTGTATGTTAGGGTGGTCGGTTTCAAAATGGTGGACAATTGCACTTGTCTCACCTCCTCATTTGCATATTTTCAAAATGGCGGCTTGTAGTTGTGTGTTAGGGGTGGTCGGTTTCAAAATGGTGGCCAATTGCACTTGTTTCACCCCAGCCCTCATTTGCATAAAAAAAAAAAAAAAAAAGTTCCGGCAAAAAAAAAAAATGTATTCATGCGCGGTGATGCGGTTTGGCCGTGGTTTTGGCGGTGATTCGGTCTCGGGAAAAAGCTTCCGCGGAGAAAAAGTAGTCCCTAGATAAAATGGTCCGATTGGGTCGAGTGAGGCATCAAAGTGAAGCTTATGTGAAGGGGCATCTAATGGGCTGGGTGTGGGGTTGACATATCGGCCTTCTGCGCATGCGCGGCGGCCGAAGGGTATGAAAATAGCCTTTTTGGAGCTATGGGAGCCCCTAGTTGACCGATGGGGTCGAGTGAGGTATCAAAGTGAAGCATTCATGAAGGGTCATCTGATGGGCTGGGCGCGGGGTTGAACTATCGGCTTTCTGCGCATGCGCGGAGGCCCAAGGGTATGGAAATAGACGTTTTGGAGCTAGGGAAGCCCCTAATGGACCAATGGGGTCGAGTGAGGTATCGATGTGAAGCATTCGTGAAGGGGCATCTGATGGGCTGGGTGTGGGGTTGAAATATCGGCATTCTGCACATGCGCGGTGGCCCAAGGGTATGGAAATAGCGGTTTTGGAGCTAGGGGAGTCCCTAATGGGCCAATGGAGTCGTAGGAGGTATCAAAGTGAAGCATTCGTAAAGGGGCATCTGATGGACTGGGCGTGGGGTTGAAATATCGGCATTCTGCGCATGCGCGGTGACCCAAGGGTATGGAAATAGACGTTTTGGAGCTAGGGCAGCCCCTAATGGTCCAATGGGGTCGAGAGAGGTATCAAAGTGAAGCATTCGTGAAGGGGCATCTGATGGACTGGGTGTGGGGTTGACATATCGGCCTTCTGCGCATGCGCGGTGGCCCAAGGGCATGAAAATAGCCTTTTTGGAGCTAGGGGAGCCCCTAATGGTCCAATGGGATCGAGTGAGGTATCAAAGTGAAGTATTCATGAAGGGGCATCTGATGGACTGGGTGTGGGGTTGAATTAGGGTCATTCTGCGCATGCGCGGTGGCCCAAGGGTATGAAAATAGACGTTTTGGCATCTAGGGGAGCCCCTAATGGTCGAATGGGGTCGAGTGAGGTATCAACGTGAAGCCTAGGTGAAGGGGTATTTGATGGCTGGGTGGGTGCATGTAAATTTTTTTCTGAAAAAAAAAAAAATACGGAACACGGACTTTATCGAAAAACCTGGGAAAATGCCTATATGGGGTACGAGGGGTATATAGGTCGCCGGGCTTAACGGGGCTTGTCTATCAACAGAGTTATCTTTCCCTAGTTCCAGGGTGGGTGTATGTAAAAATTTTCCTGAAAAAATACGGAATACGAACTTTATCCTAAATTACGGGAAAATGCCTATATGGGGTATGGGAGGTATAGGACCATCCTGGGAAACGTACTTCTATACATTTGCGGTAGGGTTGTGAGGTCTCGTTTTACTCGTCTCGTCATTTAGAACATGATAGGAAGTGTCCCCGTGCGAATCGGTGAAATTTTTGAAAAAAAGTCACCGAACCCCATATAGTCCCATACTGAGGGTATAGGATCAATGTTTGTCCCCCTGGGAAACGTACTTCTATTCATTTGCGGTAGGGTTGTGGGGTCTCGTTTTACTCGTCTCGTCATTTAGAACATGATAGGAAGTGTCCCCGTGCGAATCGGTGAAATTTTGAAAAAGTCACCGAACCCCATATAGTCCCATACTGAGGGTATAGGATCAATGTTTGTCCCCCTGGGAAACGTACTTCTATACATTTGCGGTAGGGTTGTGGGGTCTCGTTTTACTCGTCTCGTCATTTAGAACATGATAGGAAGTGTCCCCGTGCGAATCGGTGAAATTTTTGAAAAAAGTCACCGAGCCCCATATAGTCCCATACTGGGGTATAGGACCGATGTTTGTCCCCCTGGGAAACGTACTTCTATGCATTTGCGGTAGGGCTGTGGGGTCGCGTTTTACTCGTCTCGTCATTTAGAACATGATAGGAAGTATCCCCGTGCGAATCGGTGAAATTTTTGAAAAAGTACGATATAGCCTCATATAGTCCATACTGAGGGTATAGGATCAATGTTTGTCCCCCTGGGAAACGTACTTCTATACATTTGCGGTAGGGTTGTGGGGTCTCGTTTTACTCGTCTCGTCATTTAGAACATGATAGGAAGTGTCCCCGTACGAATCGGTGAAATTTTGAAAAAGTACGATATAGCCTCATATAGTCCCATACTGAGGGTATAGGATCGATGTTTGTCCCCCTGGGAAACGTACTTCTATACATTTGCGGTAGGGTTGTGGGGTCTCGTTTTACTCATCTCGTCATTTAGAACATGATAGGAAGTGTCCCCGTGCGAATCGGTGAAATTTTTGAAAAAAGTCACCGAGCCCCATATAGACCCATACTGGGGTATAGGTTCAATGTTTATCCTACTGGGAAACCCACTTCTATACATTTGCGGTAGGGTTGTGGGGGTCTCGTTTTACTCGTCTCGTCATTTAGAACACGATAGGAAGTGTTGCGGAGCGAATCGGTGAAATTTTTGAAAAAAGTCACCGAGGCCTGGGTAGGCCCATAGGCCTATACTGCATGGCTATGGGTGTATAGGCCCATACGGGGTGGACATGTTGGAGTCTAGGTGGGCCACTCATGGTCCAATGGGGTCGAGTGAGGTCTTATTTTGAAGCTCTCGTGGAGGAGCACTTGACTACACTAATGGTTCGTCCGTGTTCAATAGTCTGCGCATGCGCAGTCTGGCCGTAGTATAGAAAACAGGCATTTTGGGTGCTATGTAGGGGTGTGTTTGGGTTAGAGATGAGCTAATCACGGTTCGAATGGGTCGTGTGAGGTGTCAAAGTGAAGCTTGTGTGGGGTAGAGTCAGAATGGTGTGTTTTTGAATGCATGTCGCGTTAATCTGCGCATGCGCAGTTGGTTGTAGTAAGTAAAGTGGCCATTTTGGGGCAGCGAAGGAAGTTATTTGGGGTCGAGATGGGCTAATCACGGTTCGAATGCGTCCTGAAAGGTGTCATCTTGTAGTTCTCGGGGTGTACACTCCGATTTAAGGGATGTTCGCGTCATCTGTGACGTCATCGGTCACGTCATCGGTACGAGTAGTAGCGAAAGTCGCCATTTTCGGGCAGTACATGAAGGTATTTGGGGTCGAGATGGGCTATTCACGGTTCGAATGCGTCCTGGAAGGTGTCATCTTGTAGTTCTCGGGGTGTACATTCCGATTTGAGGGATGTTCGCGTCATCTGTGACGTCATCGGTGACGTCATCGGTACGAGTAGTAGCGAAAGTGGACATTTTCGGGCAGTACATGAAGGTATTTGGGATCGAGATGGGCTATTCACGGTTCGAATGCGTCCTCGAAGGTGTCATCTTGTAGTTCTCGGGGTGTACATTCCGATTTGCGGGATGTTCGCGTCATCTGTGACGTCATCGGTGACGTCATCGGTACGAGTAGTAGCGAAAGTGGACATTTTCTGGCAGTACATGAAGGTATTTGGGGTCGAGATGGGCTATTCCCGGTTCGAATGCGTCCTGGAAGGTGTCATCTTGTAGTTCTCGGGGTGTACATTCCGATTTGAGGGGTGTCCGCGTCATCTGTGACGTCATTGATGACGTCATCGGTACGAGTAGTAGTGAAAGTGGACATTTTGTGGGTGCGTGAGGTGAGTTTGGTGTAGAGATGCACCATCCTTAGTCCGAATGCGTCGTGTGAGGTGTCATTTTGTAGCTCTCGGGGTGTACATTCCGAATTGAGGCATGTCCGAAGCATCTGTGACGTCATCGATGACGTCATCAGTAGGCGTATTAGCGAAAGTGAGCCTTTTGGGGCAGTGCAGGAAGGTATTTGGTGTAGAGATGGACCATCCGCGTTGCGAATGCGTCGTGTGGGGTGTCATGTTGTAGCTCTCGGAGTATAGATCCTGATTTCAGGGATATTTACAGCATCTGTGACGTCATTGGTGACGTCATTAGTACAAGTTGTAGCGAAAGTGGGCATTTTTTTAGCAGTGAAGGATGTTATTTGGTGTAGAGATGGACCATCCGCGGTCCAAATGGACCGTGTGAGGTGTCATCTTGTAGCAGCGCCCACCAACACCATTCTTAATGCTTCAACGCCCTGGTGAAATAGCTCAGAAGCTCTGATATTCCATGGAATTGTCACTAATTCTTCGAAATGCAGTGATGCCCGTCAACGCCCGTCGTTATACCTTAACACTCTAACATAACGCCATGATATAGACCAGAGAGAGAACAACAACAACAACAACAAGGATGACACATGAGAGAACAACAACAACAAGAAGTTTTTTTCATATATTTTATTTTCCCCAATGTTACATCACACCCACGCTGGGGGAGCCGCGTTGGGTATATTTACAATTCAAGAAGATTCTTATCCAATCAGGGGCCACCATTTGCATGTTTCATATTCGTTCCTGTCCGTTAGATGTATTCTTGTCCAATCAGAAGTCTCCATTTCAGAAAGTGCCATCTGAACCGTTTATTCTAATCATCGTCAGGCAGGCCAGGATACCGTTGAGGCAACATATCCTCAGATAGTTGTTTGCGCATTCTAAGTATCTATCAGTGCATGGGTGAATACTTTCATCCGATGGAGGTGGTGGTCAGTTTAACCACGAAGAACGCAACATTGGTCATTATCTCCACTATCCACTTGGTGTTACAATTCAAGAAGACTTGTCCAATCAGAGGCCACCATTTGCATCTGTCATATTCGTTCCTGTCCGTTAGATGTATTCTTGTCCAATCAGAAGTCTTCATTTCAGAAAGTTCCATCTTCGGCCATGTTCGCTCTGAACCGTTTATTCTAATCACCGTTGGTCAAGCCAGGATACCGTTGAGGCAACATATCCTCAGATAGTTGTTTGCGCATTCTGAGAATCTATCAGTGCCTGGGTGAATACATTCATCCGATGGGTTGGTCGGTCAGCTTGGTCACGAAGAACGTAACATTGGTTACCCTCTCCACTTTCCACTTGGTGTTGGGGCGTTGTTGTTGGGCCCATTCCAAGGGATCCACGTTGGCCAGGTTCTCCAGTATCGTCTCTAGCGACGCCCGGTTAATGATGGTAAACGGTTGGTCAAATACCCGGATGTTACTGCTCGGGTAAAAGTATCGGACTTGATCTGTCTCCTTATGCTGCAGCACATAACCAAACGCCAGATTTAATTTGAAGGACGTTGCTTGGTCATTGAAGATGGCTTCCACGTAGCTGCCTAGACGGGCGAGGTCGGTCAGTCGAAAATTGTAGACATCTTGAATAGGGCGATGACGGTAGAAACAGTGCCGTATCATGGTCCAATGGCGCCGATAGATGTCACTCACTGGATGGGCGCCCTGTAAGAGATCGCTAGGAACATTTATGGGCTCGTCCAGAAAATGTTCGATGTTATCAGGCGTATGACTCGAAACCGTAACGGTGGGATCCGGCTGGATATCCAAGCCCTCCTGGACCGTGGGTATAGGCAGGCTCTTCGTCATCGTATCACCAGTGGCGTTCGTCTCTCCGGGTTCATCTTCACTGGGGCTGACCTTCCGCGGCTCCTCTTTAGTGGAAAGTTGTCGCCCAAACCGTAGAGACGGGGCATGCTTCAAACGTTGGTGCTGTCTAAACCGACTGGGTCGTTTGAAGAGTCGACCACAATCATTACATAGTACCGTCGCACCCGCGTGAAGTACCCTCTCATGACGCAGTAAATGATCCTCCCGATTGAATGACCGTGCGCAGGTTGTACAAGTATACCGAGCATCGTTGTGGATGGAGGCCTCGTGGCGTCGTAAATTATCTAGACGAGTAAACAGCTTCTGGCAAGTTGTGCAAGTGAACATCTTGGTGGTTGACAGAGTGTCTGATGAAACGTCCAGGCCGCTTCCCTTTTTTAGCACACTCAGTTCAACTATCCCCAAGTCGAGGGCCGAGCCGTGACATCTTCGGTAACATCCGTGTATCTTCGGTCACCTCCGTACCGTCAACGATCAACATGTAGACATATAGAGTATGTACGGCATGTTATGGTATTCATCAGTGCAGGAGTGACGCATTCAGCCGATGGGAGTGGTCGGTCAGCTTGGTAACGAAAAACGTAACATTGGTCACACTCTCCACTGTCCACTTGGTGTTGGGGCGTTGTTGTTGGGCCCATTCAAAGGGATCCACGGTGTCCAGTTTCTCCAGCATCGTCTCTAGCGACACTCGGTTAATGATGGTAAACGGTTGGTCAAATACCCGGATGTTACTGCTCGGATAAAAATATCGGACTTGGACTGTCTCTTTATGCTGCAGCACATAACCAAACACCAGATTCAATTTGAAGGCCGTAGTTTGATCTTTGAAGATGGCTTCTACATAGCTACGTAGACGGGTGAGGTCGGTCAGTCGGAAATTGTAGATATCTTGAATAGGGCGATGACGGTAGAAACAGTGCCGGATCATGGGCCAATGGCGACGATAAATGTCACTCACTGGATGGTCTTCGTGTAACAGATCGCTGGGAACATTTATGGCTTCGTCCACGAAGTGTACTTTACCCTCCACGTCGTACAAAATCTGGCCCAAGGTCTTGTCGTCGGAATTTGACTGTTGAATTAGGGCGACATCATCATCATCGGCCCTCGTGCAATGGGTGGGAGTTCCCCCTGTTTCGATATTGATGCCTACAGGCTCTTCTATCTGCAAACGTGGCTGCGGAACAGCGTGTCGTGTGCGTTGGTGTCGCAGCAACTGACTGGTCAGTTTGAAAAGCCGACCACATTCTTCGCATGGACGCTTGGGTACTTCATGGCGTGCACGTGTGTGTGGCGCTGTAAATGATCCGGGCGCTGAAACGACAGTGTACATATCGTACAGTTATACCGGGCGGTTCCTTCGTGCTTGGTAGCCTCATGGCGGCGCAAGTCATGCAGACGAGTGAATGATTTCGAGCACGTAGTACAAGTGAACATCTTGGTGGTTGACGGAGTGTCTGATGAAACGGCCAGACCGCTTCCCTTTTATAGCACGCTAGCTGATATCATGTTCGGGCACTTCCGTGTCTCTTCGGATGTAAAAGTCCCCGGATGTAAAGTGCCCGAATGTTTACGAATGTTCCACCATTCCGGACTTCTATCAGGTCCATGTCCAGAAGCTCTCATACGCCGCCATTTTGGAGCCGCCATGTTGGATCCGTCATTTTGGAACCGCCATCTTGGATATGTCCCATAATGCACTGGGTCAAAATACTCGCTTCTGATTGGACGAGCGCTCTGTGACGGATTTTAAATACTCGCTTCTGTTTGGTGTACGTCGCTAAAGGTCACCGGAACTGACCTTTGACCCCGGCGCGCGCAGTGTAAAGGTTTCCACCTCGGTTTCCACAAGAATGGTGTTGGTGGGCGTTGCTACAAGATGACACCTCACACGGTCCATTTGGACCGCGGATGGTCCATCTCTACACCAAATAACATCCTTCACTGCTAAAAAAGGCCCACTTTCGCTACAACTTGTACTAATGACGTCACCAATGACGTCACAGATGCTATAAATATCCCTGAAATCAGGGTCTATTCTCCGAGAGCTACAACATGATACCCCACACGACGCATTCGCAACGCGGATGGTCCATCTCTACACCAAATACCTTCCTGCACTGCCCCAAAAAGGCTCACTTTCGCTAATACTCCTACTGATGACGTCATCGATGACGTCACAGATGCTTCGGACATGCCTCAATTCGGAATGTACACCCCGAGAGCTACAAAATGACACCTCACACGGCGCATTCGGACTAAGGATGGTGCATCTCTACACCAAACTCACCCTCACGCACCCACAAAATGTCCACTTTCGCTACTACTCGTACCGATGACGTCATCAATGACGTCACAGATGACGCGGACACCCCTCAAATCGGAATGTACACCCCGAGAACTACAAGATGACACCTTCCAGGACGCATTCGAACCTTGAATAGCCCATCTCGACCCCAAATACCTTCATGTACTGCCAGAAAATGTCCACTTTCGCTACTACTCGTACCGATGACGTCACCGATGACGTCACAGACGACGCGAACATCCCGCAAATCGGAATGTACACCCCGAGAACTACAAGATGACACCTTCGAGGACGCATTCGAACCGTGAATAGCCCATCTCGATCCCAAATACCTTCATGTACTGCCCGAAAATGTCCACTTTCGCTGCTACTCGTACCGATGACGTCACCGATGATGTCACAGATGACGCGGACATCCCTCAAATCGGAATGTACACCCCGAGAACTACAAGATGACACCTTCCAGGACGCATTCGAACCGTGAATAGCCCATCTCGACCCCAAATACCTTCATGTACTGCCCGAAAATGGCCACTTTCGCTACTACTCGTACCGATGACGTGACCGATGACGTCACAGATGACGCGAACATCCCTTAAATCGGAGTGTACACCTCGAGAACTACAAGATGACACCTTTCAGGACGCATTCGAACCGTGATTAGCCCATCTCGACCCCAAATAACTTCCTTCGCTGCCCCAAAATGGCCACTTTACTTACTACAACCAACTGCGCATGCGCAGATTAGCGCGACATGCATTCAAAAACACACCATTCTGACTCTACCCCACACAAGCTTCACTTTGACACCTCACACGACCCATTCGAACCGTGATTAGCTCATCTCTAACCCAAACACACCCCTACATAGCACCCAAAATGCCTGTTTTCTATACTACAGCCAGACTGCGCATGCGCAGACTATTGAACACGGACGAACCATTAGTGTAGTCAAGTGCTCCTCCACGAGAGCTTCAAAATAAGACCTCACTCGACCCATTGGACCATGAGTGGCCCACCTAGACTCCAACATGTCCACCCCGTGTGGGCCTATACACCCATAGCCATGCAGTATAGGCCTATGGGCCTACCCAGGCCTCGGTGACTTTTTCAAAAATTTCACCGATTCGCACGGGGACACTTCCTATCGTGTTCTAAATGACGAGACGAGTAAAACGAGACCCCACAACCCTACCGCAAATGTATAGAAGTGGGTTTCCCAGTAGGATAAACATTGAACCTATACCCCAGTATGGGTCTATATGGGGCTCGGTGACTTTTTTCAAAATTTCACCGATTCGCACGGGGACACTTCCTATCATGTTCTAAATGACGAGACGAGTAAAACGAGACCCCACAACCCTACCGCAAATGTATAGAAGTACGTTTCCCAGGGGGACAAACATTGATCCTATACCCTCAGTATGGGACTATATGGGGTTCGGTGACTTTTTTCAAAAATTTCACCGATTCGTACGGGGACACTTCCTATCATGTTCTAAATGACGAGACGAGTAAAACGAGACCTCACAACCCTACCGCAAATGTATAGAAGTACGTATTTTATTATTACCTTTGCGCCCTATTGGACCTTCATTATAACTCGAGAAAAAGGGCCGCAATAACAAGGGCTGGATGAGCGCAAAGACCTCCGTCAAGGCAACAGGGTCCGTAACGTAATACATCACTGAATAACATACGGCCGGATGCCAAGCTCAATTTTGCATTTGTTGGACGTTAGCTTCATCAATGGTAATTAATCTGGGATTGAGGGTTCCTCACTAGCATGTCCAGACAGGGATGTGAAAGTCACATTCCCAGCAAATAATTTTTGTTTGATTTGACGTGCTTGAAATATTGGGGTATGGAATAGAGTATATTGATGGAAAACCTGGGAAAGTGCTTGAGACATTAGGCCCCATCCCACCCACACCTCCCCATGAGAGGATCCCCTCACCCAAATCAACACGTTAGCGACAGAAATGAGACCCTGTGTGTCTAGTTGTACCCACTTGCTTGTGATTTTGTGCTATAGGCCCAACACAGCAACACTTCATATTTTGTATGTGTACAGTATAGCATCATCATTGATGAGAGAATGCTCTTCAAAACACACCTGATTTTACCGACACTTCGTTCTGATCTGTCTCAACATCATATGATGAGGATTCAATGCGCTCGGTATAATTTTGTATACTGGTGTTACAGGTCACCTTCGCCTTCACCTTACTGTATCAATGACCATGGACTTGTACATGTATCAGATTCACATTGAATGGTGATGGCTGATGAGAATATTGCCCCTATGGAACAAATGACTGGATTTCACGCAGCAAATATTTATTGTGTAACAGTGAGAAGAAAATTAATTGTATAAACATTCCAAGCCTCATTGAACACAAGCCGCACCATACTTGATATGAATATAACGCGCGTACATTAGCTCGCTTGGACGTCGCTTAGTTAAATATGGACAGACTCGCAAAAATCTCAAAATTTTCAAAAGCCACAAAAATGCCCTCAGCTTGTACAGAGTAAGTAAAAATACGTGTGTACAACTTGATGTTTAGAAATGACTGTGTTGAGCGGTTCTATTCCCAACTTCTCTTTTATTCTATGTCATAGAGGACAGGGTTTGGTAGATTATTAAAAACTGTATTAACTCGGCTTCACATTTTAGAGAATGACTTTAATTGAGCCAAAGATGAAAGAGAAATACACTTATAAAAAAATCTATTTAAAAAATATCTGTATATATGTTTATATTAATTTCCATAATTTATTGAAAAAAACTATACGTAGACTTCGACCACCCAATATCACACAGGCCAGGCAACTGTGAGAACAAGTGAAAGATACCCATCGAGTTGAGCGGATTTGCAGATAAACAACAACAAAAAATTGCACTTTGTGCCTCACGAGGCCCTTCTCCATAGAGTGCATGCCAGTTATTTTCTAGACTACAACAACAACAGTTTTTGCCTGTATCACAGTTCGAGCTTCCGATGACCCTTCAACCTTACCCAGACGACTGATAATTTTTGACAGATTGTCCGGCTAGGTTGTTGATCGGATTCACAGATCATGAATTCCACCGTGACGGAATCACCGTTGGGAAGACTTTTTCTTTATTCAAAGTCATGTACTCGGAAGTTCCGTGGTCATACCCATGTAGTTTCAAGTTTGGTTTGCTATTCTATATGACATCTGTTTACGGATCCATGAAAAATCTACAGATGATCCAGCATTTTCAGTAAATCATGCTTCGAAATGTTCGTGACGGAATCACCTGAAACGGACATGACTCTTGACTAGTGTTGCTTGTCTATTTTTTTGCTGTTCTGTTTCAATCTGACTATTCTTATATGACATCTCTTACTAACATACAGTACCCAAGGATGATAAGATTTTTTTCATCGTGAGAAAAACGCGACTGGATCATCCCAGGGGTTAAATCTAGTCCGTGACGGAATCGACAAAAATCGTGATGGAATCACGAGTGCGCTTTTTAAATCTTATCGGTAAAAGTGCTTTATTAATTACACATTTTCTTCAAAAAAATATTCCTAGAGTGAATTTATCTCTTCCACTTAGAAAATTAAAACTCGGACCTCTTATTTTTACTAAGGTATACAGCTCCCGCCACATGCATATGTTTTCTGCAGATGTTTCAAAATAGTATAGTTTTCAGTAAAGTGCAATTTTTCTTCTTTGACAATTTATAATTTCCCGAGTTCTTCATGTTAAAAAATTGCGGGAAAAATATTTCGCTATTAAAACACATCTTCTCTATTATTGGCTTGTTCCCGGGGATCATAGGAAGCGAATAGAACAAACAGCATGCTAATATAGGGTCTACGACAGAATGTGGAGTGAATTTTATGCGAAAAAGGACTGTTTAGCAATGTCCGCTTTTCCGTGGAATTCATGAGCGCACGATTGAAGTATGATGGGAAGATATATATTTCCTCTCCCCCCCCCTCCATCTTCAAACAAAAGGAAAAGAAAAAGCCGAGAGAGCGCCTCGTGAGGCAGAGTTATTTTTCCAGACTACAACAACAACAGTTTTTGCCTGTATCACAGTTCGAGCTTCCGATGATCCTTCAACCTTACCCAGACGACGGATAGTTTTTGACAGATTATCCGGCTAGGTTGTTGATCGGATTCACAGATAACGATTGAAGCATGGGAAGATATATTTTTTCAGTCGCTATCTCCCCAACCCTCCCCCCCCCCCAACTAAAAAAAAAAGAAAAGAAAAAGCCGAGAGAGTTCTTCGGAGTTTTACGTTTTTGACCTCTGACTTTGAATTTGACTTCTCACTTCCGACTCACATCCTGGTGAATGACACTCGTCCTTTATCTTTTTGCCGATTCAGAGATTCTCGAGGAAGTTTCCAATTATACTATCTGGAATGCGAGTTTTTCTTTCGTGAAAATTTACTTTTTATGAAAGCGCAGGTTTGTCTTCGTCGCATACCGGCCATCTGTTCCAGCGCGAAGCTATAAGTACACGCGCGAATTTAGTACCCTCGAATAAAGAGACCCGGTGGAAGCGCTGCAAAGGATACACACCTTTTGTGACGTAAGTAGTATACAAGGCGTAAATTGATATGGTAGCGCGTCACTGCGCATGCGCAGAAAAAAAAATGGGGAGGATTTGGGGAGGTTTTGTGGCGGTTTTGTGGCGGGGTTCTGCGCAGGTATGACGTCACTTCCGGTCTGGGTGAATGGGGCGTGACCTTGGGGGCATGTATTTCTCCGCGGTGATGCGGTCTGGCGGTGATGCGGTCTGCCTCCGCGGACCGAAAGTAGTCCCAAACCCGTGGGTTTTCGTAGAAGTGTTCGGCAATCTGTAGGGACCGCTAGTGGGCTGATGGGGTCGAGTGAGGTATCAAAGTGAAGCATTCGTGAAGGGGCATCTAATGGGTTGGGTGTGGGGTTGACATATCGGCCTTCTGCGCATGCGCGGTGGCCGAAGGGTATGAAAATAGCCTTTTGGAGCTAGGGGAGCCCCTAGTGGACCGATGGGGTCGAGTGAGGTATCAATGTGAAGATTCGTGAAGGGGCATCTGATGGGCTGGGTGTGGGGTGGAAGTATCGGCATTCTGCGCATGCGCGGTGGCCGAGGGGTATGGAAATAGCCGTGTTGGAGCTAGGGGAGCCACTAATGGACCAATGGGGTCGAGTGAGGTATCAAAGTGAAGCTTAGGTGAAGGGGCATCTAATGGGCTGGGTGTGGGGTTGACATATCGGCCTTCTGCGCATGCGCGGTGGCCGAAGGTATGAAAATAGCCTTTTTGGAGCTAGGGAGCCCCTAGTGGACCGATGGGGTCGAGTGAGGTATCAATGTGAAGCATTCATGAAGGGGCATCTAATGGACTGGGTGTGGGGTTGAAATAGCGGCCTTCTGCGCATGCGCGGTGGCCGAAGGGTATGAAAATAGCTTTTTGGAGCTAGGGGAGCCCCTAGTGGACCGATGGGATCGAGTGAGGTATCAATGTGAAGCATTCATGAAGGGGCATCTAATGGGTTGGGTGTGGGGTTGAAATATCGGCCTTTTGCGCATGCGCGGTGGCCGAAGGGTATGAAAATAGCCTTTTTGGAGCTAGGGGAGCCCCTAGTGGACCGATGGGGTCGAGTGAGGTATCAATGTGAAGCATTCATGAAGGGGCATCTAATGGACTGGGTGTGGGGTTGGAATAGCGGCATTCTGCGCATGCGCGGTGGCCCAAGGGTATGCAAATAGCCGTGTTGGAGCTAGGGGAGCTACTAATGGTCCAATGGGGTCGAGTGAGGTATCAAAGTGAAGCCTAGGTGAAGAGGCATTCAGGCAATGGGGTGGGTGCATGTAAAGTTTTTCCTGAAAAAAAAAACGGAAAACGGACTGGGAAAATGCCTATGTGGGGTATGAGGGGTATATAGGTCGACGGGCTTAACGGGGCTTGTCTATCAATAGAGTTATCTCCCCCTAGTTCCAGGGTGGGTGTATGTAAAAATTTCCTGAAAAAATACGGAATACGGACTTTATCCTAAATTACGGGAAAATGCCTATATGGGGTATGGGAGGTATAGGACCATCCTGGGAAACGTACTTCTATACATTTGCGGTAGTGTTGTGGGGTCTCGTTTTACTCGTCTCGTCATTTAGAACATGATAGGAAGTGTCCCCGTGCGAATCGGTGAAATTTTTGAAAAAAGTCACCGAACCCCATATAGTCCCATACTGAGGGTATAGGATCAATGTTTGTCCCCCTGGAAACGTACTTCTATACATTTGCGGTAGGGTTGTGGGGTCTCGTTTTACTCGTCTCGTCATTTAGAACATGATAGGAAGTGTCGCCGTGCGAATCGGTGAAATTTTTGAAAAAAATCACCGAGCCCCATATAGTCCCATACTGGGGTATAGGTTCAATGTTTATCCCCCTGGGAAACGTACTTCTATACATTTGCGGTAGGGTTGTGGGGTCTCGTTTTACTCGTCTCGTCATTTAGAACACGATAGGAAGTGTTGCGGACCGAATCGGTGAAATTTTTGAAAAAAGTCACCAAGGCCTGGGTAGGCCCATAGGCCTATACTGCATGGCTATGGGTGTATAGGGCCATACGGGGTGGACATGTTGGAGTCTAGGTGAGTCCCTGGTGGTCCAATGGGGCCGAGTGAGGTCTTATTTTGAAGCTCTCGTGCAGCAGCATCCGACTGGGCTAATGGTTCGTCCGTGTTCAATAGTCTGCGCATGCGCAGTCTGGCCGTAGCATAGAAAACAGGCATTTTGGGTGCTATGTAGGGGTGTGTTTGGGTTAGAGATGGGCTAATCACTGTTCGAATGGGTCGTGTGAGGTGTCAAAGTGAAGCTTGTGTGGGGTAGAGTCAGAATGGTGTGTTTTTGAATGCAAGTCGCGTCAATCTGCGCATGCGCAGTTGGTTGTATTAAGTAAAGTGGCTATTTTGGGGCAGTACATGAAGGTGTTTGGGGTAGAGATGGACCGCTATGGGTCCGAATGGGTCGTGGAGGGTGCCAAAGTGAAGATTGTGTGGGGTAGAGTCAGAATGGCGTGTTTTTGAATGCAAGTCGCGTCAATCTGGGCAGGCGCAGTTGGTTGTAGTAAGTAAAGTGGCCATTTTCGGGCAGTACATGAAGGTATTTGGGATCGAGATGGGCTATTCACGGTTCGAATGCGTCCTGGAAGGTGTCATCTTGTAGTTCTCGGGGTGTACATTCCGATTTGAGGGATATTCGCGTCATCTGTGACGTCATCGGTACGAGTAGTAGCGAAAGTGGACATTTTCGGGTAGTACATGAAGGTATTTGGGATCGAGATGGGCTATTCACGGTTCGAATGCGTCCTGGAAGGTGTCATCTTGTAGTTCTCGGGGTGTACATTCCGATTTGGTGGATGTTCGCGTCATCTGTGACGTCATCGGTGACGTCATCGGTACGAGTAGTAGCGAAAGTGGACATTTTCGGGCAGTACATGAAGGCATTTGGGGTCGAGATGGGCTATTCACGGTTCGAATGCGTCCTGGAAGGTGTCATCTTGTAGTTCTCGGGGTGTACATTCCGATTTGAGGGATGTCCGCGTCATCTGTGACGTCATTGATGACGTCATCGGTACGAGTAGTAGCGAAAGTGGACATTTTGTGGTGCGTGAGGGTGAGTTTGGTGTAGAGATGCACCATCCTTAGTCCGAATGCGTCGTGTGAGGTGTCATTT
>JAVTVY010049692.1:0-22743 GCA_036873755.1 Hanleya hanleyi | reverse complement strand
ACAATGGTCTCTGGATCATACAACTTCTAGGTCCAGTATGGAACAATGGTCGATGGATCATACAGCCCCTCGGCCCAGTATGGAACAGGGATCTCTGAATCATACAGGTCCTCGGATCAGTATGGAACAATGGTCTCTGGATCATACAGCTCCTCGGTCTAGTATGGAACAATGGTCTCTGGATCATACAACTTCTAGCTCCTGTATAGAACAATGGTCTCTGGATCATACAGCTCCTCGGACCAGTATGGAACAATGGTCTCTGGATCATACAGCTTCTCGGTCTAGTATGGAACGATGGTCGCTGCATCATACAGCTCCTCGGTCTAGTATGGAACAATGATCTCTGGATCATGCAACTTCTTAGTCCAGTATAGAACAATGGTCTCTGGATCATACAGCTCCTCGGTCCAGTATGGAACAATGGTCTTCGGATCATACAGCTCCTGGGTCCATCATGGATCAATGGTATCTGGATCATACAGCTCCTCAGTCCAGTATGGAACAATGCTCTCTGGATCATACACACCTTCGGTCTAGTATGGAAAAATAATCTCTAAATGATACAGCTCCTCGGACCAATGTGAAACAATGATCTCTGGATCACACAGCTCCTCGGTCCAGTATAGAACGATAGCCGCTGCATCATACAGCTCCTCTGTCTCGTATGGAACAATGGTCTCTGGGTCATACAAATTCTAGGTCCAGTATGGAACATTGATCGCTGGATCATACAGCCCCTCGGTCCAGTATGGAACAATGATCTCTGAATCATACAGCTCCCCGGATCAGTATGGAACAATGGTCTCTGGATCATACAGCTCCTCGGTCCAGTATGTAACTATGGTCCTTGGATCATACAGCTCCTCGGTCTAGTATGGAACAATGGTCTCTGGATCATACAACATCTAGCTCCAGTATATAGAACAATGGTCTCTGGATCATACATCTCCTCGGAGAAGTTTGGAACAATGGTCGCTGGATCATACAGCTTCTCGGTCCAGTATGGAACGATGGTCGCTGCATAATACAGCTCCCCGGTCTAGTATGGAACAATGGTTTCTGGATCATGCAACTTCTAGTCCAGTATAGAACAATGGTCTCTGGATCATACAGCTCCTCGGTCCAGTATGGAACAATGGTCTTTGGATCATACAGCTCCTCGGTCCATCATGGATCAATGGTACCTGGATCATACAGCTCCTCAGTCCAGTATGTAACAATGGTCTCTGGATCAAACACCCCTTCGGTCCAGTATGGAAAAATGATCTCTGAGTTATACAGCTCTTCGGATTAGTATGGAACAATGGTCTCTGGATCATACAGCTCCTCGGTCTAGTATGGAACAATGATCTCTGGATCATACAACTTCTAGCCCCAGTATAGAACAATGGTCTCTGGATCATGCAGCTTCTCGGACCAGTATGGAACGAAGGTCGCTACATCATACAGCTCCTCGGTCTAGTATGGAACAATGGCCTCTGGATCATACAGCTCCTCGGACCAGTATAGAAAAATGGTGTCTGTATCATACAGCTCCGCGGACCAGTATGGAACAATGGTCTCTGGATCATACAACTTCTAGGTCCAGTATGGAACAATGGTCGATGGATCATACAGCCCCTCGGCCCAGTATGGAACAGGGATCTCTGAATCATACAGGTCCTCGGATCAGTATGGAACAATTGTCTCTGGATCATACAGCTCCTCGGTCTAGTATGAAACAATGGTCTCTGGATCATACAACTTCTAGCTCCTGTATAGAACAATGGTCTCTGGATCATACAGCTCCTCGGTCTAGTATGGAACGATGGTCGCTGCATCATACAGCTCCTCGGTCTAGTATGGAACAATGATCTCTGGATCATGCAACTTCTAGGTCCAGTATAGAACAATGGTCTCTGGATCATACAGCTCCTCGGTCCAGTATGGAACAATGGTCTTCGGATCATACAGCTCCTGGGTCCATCATGGATCAATGGTATCTGGATCATACAGCTCCTCAGTCCAGTATGGAACAATGCTCTCTGGATCATACACACCTTCGGTCTAGTATGGAAAAATAATCTCTGAATGATACAGCTCCTCGGACCAGTGTGAAACAATGATCTCTGGATCACACAGCTCCTCGGTCCAGTATAGAACGATAGCCGCTGCATCATACAGCTCCTCTGTCTCGTATGGAACAATGGTCTCTGGGTCATACAAATTCTAGGTCCAGTATGGAACATTGATCGCTGGATCATACAGCCCCTCGTTCCAGTATGGAACAATGATCTCTGAATCATACAGCTCCCCGGATCAGTATGGAACAATGGTCTCTGGATCATACAGCTCCTCGGTCCAGTATGTAACTATGGTCCTTGGATCATACAGCTCCTCGGTCTAGTATGGAACAATGGTCTCTGGATCATACAGCTCCTCGGACCAGTATAGAACAATGGTGTCTGTATCATACAGCTCCGCGGACCAGTATGGAACAATGGTCTCTGGATCATACAACTTCTAGGTCCAGTATGGAACAATGGTCGATGGATCATACAGCCCCTCGGCCCAGTATGGAACAGGGATCTCTGAATCATACAGGTCCTCGGATCAGTATGGAACAATGGTCTCTGGATCATACAGCTCCTCGGTCTAGTATGGAACAATGGTCTCTGGATCATACAACTTCTAGCTCCTGTATAGAACAATGGTCTCTGGATCATACAGCTCCTCGGACCAGTATGGAACAATGGTCTCTGGATCATACAGCTTCTCGGTCTAGTATGGAACGATGGTCGCTGCATCATACAGCTCCTCGGTCTAGTATGGAACAATGATCTCTGGATCATGCAACTTCTTAGTCCAGTATAGAACAATGGTCTCTGGATCATACAGCTCCTCGGTCCAGTATGGAACAATGGTCTTCGGATCATACAGCTCCTGGGTCCATCATGGATCAATGGT
This sequence comes from Hanleya hanleyi, assembly GCA_036873755.1. NCBI lineage: Eukaryota > Metazoa > Mollusca > Polyplacophora > Lepidopleurida > Hanleyidae > Hanleya > Hanleya hanleyi. Next base: position 19,794 of record JAVTVY010049692.1, on the reverse strand, counting down.
ATCTGGATCATACAGCTCCTCAGTCCAGTATGGAACAATGCTCTCTGGATCATACACACCTTCGGTCTAGTATGGAAAAATAATCTCTAAATGATACAGCTCCTCGGACCAATGTGAAACAATGATCTCTGGATCACACAGCACCTCGGTCCAGTATAGAACGATAGCCGCTGCATCATACAGCTCCTCTGTCTCGTATGGAACAATGGTCTCTGGGTCATACAAATTCTAGGTCCAGTATGGAACATTGATCGCTGGATCATACAGCCCCTCGGTCCAGTATGGAACAATGATCTCTGAATCATGCAGCTCCCCGGATCAGAATGGAACAATGGTCTCCGGATCATACAGCTCCTCGGTCCAGTATGTAACTATGGTCCTTGGATCATACAGCTCCTCGGTCTAGTATGGAACAATGGTCTCTGGATCATACAACATCTAGCTCCAGTATATAGAACAATGGTCTCTGGATCATACAGCTCCTCGGACCAGTATGAAACAATGGCCTCTGGATCATATAGCTCCTCGGACCAATATGGAACAATGGTCTCTGTTTCATACAGTTCCTCCGTCCAGTGTCGAACAATGGTCTCTGGATCATACAGCTCCTCGGTCTAGTATAGAACAATGGTCTCTGGATCATACAACTTCTAGATCCAGTATAGAACAATGGTCTCTGGATCATACAGCTCCTCGGTTCAGTATGGAACAATGGTCGCTGGATCATACAGCTCTTCTGTCCAGTATGGAACAATGGTCTCTGCATCATACAGCTCCTCGGACCAATATGGAACAATGGTATCTGGATCACACAGCTCCTCGTTCTAGTATGGAACAATGGTCTCTGGATCATACCACTTCTAGCTCCAGTATAGAACAATGGTCTCTCTATCATACAGCTCCTCGGACCAGTATGGAACTATGGTCACTGGATCATACAACTTCTAGGTCCAGTATGGAACAATGGACGCGGGATCATACAGCCCCTCGGTCCAGTATGGAACAGGAATCTCTGAATCATTCAGCTCATCGGATCAGTAGGGAACAGTGGTCTCTGGATCATACAGCTCCTCGGTCTAGTATGGAACAATGGTTTCTGGATCTTACAACTTCTAGCTCCAGTATAGAACAAAGGTCGCTGGATCATACAGCTTCTCGGTCCAGTATGGAACGATGGTCGCTGCATAGTACGGCTCCTCGGTCTAGTATGGAACAATGGTCTCTGGATCATCCAACTTCTAGGTCCAGTATAGAACAATGGTCTCTGGATCATACAGCTCCTCGGTCCAGTATGGAACAATGGTCTTTGGATCATATAGCTCCTCGGTCCATCATGGATCAATGGTATGTGGATCATACAGCTACTCAGTCCAGTATGGAACAATGCTCTCTGGATCATACACCCCTTCGGGCTAGTATGGAAAAATGATCTCTGAATGATACAGCTCCTCGGATCAGTATGGAACAATGGTTTCTGAATCATACAGCTCCTCTGTCCAGTATGGAACAATGGTCTCTGGAGCATACAGCTCGTCGGTCTAGTATGGAACAATGGTCTCTGGATCATACAACTTCTAGCTCCAGTATAGAACAATGGTCTCTTCATCATACAGCTCATCGGACCAGTATGAAACAATAATCTCTGGATCATACAGCTCCTCGGTCCAGTATGAAACGATGGTCGCTACATCATACAGCTCATCGGTCTAGTATGGAACAATGGTCTCTGGATCATACAACATCTATCTCCAGTATATAGAACAATGGTCTCTGGATCATACATCTCCTCGGACAAGTTTGGAACAATGGTCGCTGGATCATACAGCTTCTCGGTCCAGTATGGAACGATGGTCGCTGCATAATACAGCTCCTCGGTCTAGTATGGAACAATGGTTTCTGGATCATGCAACTTCTAGTTCAGTATAGAACAATGGTCTCTGGATCATACAGCTCCTCGGTCCAGTATGGAACAATGGTCTCTGGATCATACAGCTCCTCGGTCCAGTATGGAACAATGGTCTTTGGATGATACAGCTCCTCGGTCCATCGTGGATCAATGGTATCTGGATCATACAGCTACTCAGTCCAGTATAGAACAATGCTCTCTGGATCATACACCCCTTCGGTGTAGTATGGAAAAATGATCTCTGAATGATACACCTCCTCGGATCAGTATGGAACAATGGTTTCTGGATCATACAGCTCCTCTGTCCAGTATGGAACAATGGTCTCTGGATCATACAGCTCGTCGGTCTAGTATGGAACAACGGTATCTGGATCATACAACTTCTAACTCCAGTACAGAACAATGGTCCCTCGATCATACAGCTCATCGGACCAGTATGGAACAATGATCTCTGGATCATACAGCTCCTCGGTCCAGTATGGAACGATGGTCGCTACATCATACAGCTCATCAGTCTAGTATGGAAAAATGGTCTCTGGATCATACAACTTCTAGTTCCGGTATAGAACATTGGTCCCTGGATCATACAGCTCCTCGGACCAGTATGAAACAATGGCCTCTGGATCATATAGCTCCTCGGACCAATATGGAACAATGGTCTCTGTATCATACAGTTCCTCCGTCCAGTATCGAACAATGGTCTCTGGATCATACAGCTCCTCGGTCTAGTATAGAACAATGGTCGCTGGATCATACAGCTCCTCGGACCAATATGGAACAATGGTATCTGGATCATACAGCTCCTCGGTCTAGTATGGAACAATGGTCTCTGGATCATACAACTTCTAGATCCAGTATAGAACAATGGTCTCTGGATCATACAGCTCCTCGGTTCAGTATGGAACAATGGTCGCTGGATCATACAGCTCTTCTGTCCAGTATGGAACAATGGTCTCTGGATCATACAGCTCCTCGGACCAATATGGAACAATGGTATCTGGATCATACAGCTCCTCGGTCTAGTATGGAACAATGGTCTCTGGATCATGCAACTTCTAGGTCCAGTATAGAACAATGGTCTCTGGATCATACAGCTCCTCGTCCCAGTATGGAATAATGATCTCTGGATCAAACAGCTCTTCGGTCCATCATGGATCAATGGTCTCTGGATCATACAGCTCCTCGGTCTAGTATGGAACAATGGTCGCTGGGTTATACAACTTCTAGCTCCAGTATAGAACAATGGTCGCTGGGTTATACAATTTCTAGCTCCAGTATAGAACAATGGTATCTGGATCATACAGCTCCTCAGACCAGAATGGAACAATGATCTCTGGATCACACAGCTACTCGGTCCAGTATGGAACGATGGTCGCTGCATCATACAGCTCCTCTGTCTAGTATGGAACAATGGTCTCTGGATCATACAACTTTTAGGTCCAGTATAGAAAAATGGTCCTTGGATCATACAGCTCCTCGGACCAGTATGAAACAATGGTCTCTGGATCATACAGCTCCTCGTTCCAGTGTGGAACAATGGTCGCTGGATCATACAGCCCCTCGGTCCAATATCGAACAATGGTCTCTAGATCATACAGCTCCTCGGTTCAGTATGGAAGAATGGTCTCTGGATCATACAGCTCCTCGGACCAGTATGGAACAATGGTTTCTGGATCATACAGCTCCTCGGATCAGTATGGAACAATAGTCTCTGGATCATACAACTTTTAGGTCCAGTATAGAAAAATGGTCCTTGGATCATACAGCTCCTCGGACCAGTATGAAACAATGGTCTCTGGATCATACAGCTCCTCGTTCCAGTGTGGAACAATGGTCGCTGGATCATACAGCCCCTCGGTCCAATATGGAACAATGGTCTCTGGATCATACAGCTCCTCGTTCCAGTGTGGAACAATGGTCGCTGGATCATACAGCCCCTCGGTCCAATATGGAACAATGGTCTCTAGATCATACAGCTCCTCGGTTCAGTATGGAACAATGGTCTCTGGATCATACAGCTCCTCGGTCCAGTATGGAACAATGGTTTCTGCATCATACAGCTCCTCTGTCTAGTATGGAACAATGGCCTCTGGATCATACAACTTTTAGGTCAAGTATAGAAAAATGGTCCTTGGATCATACAGCTCGTCGGACCAGTATGAAACAATGGTCTCTGGATCATACAGCTCCTCGTTCCAGTGTGGAACAATGGTCGCTGGATCATACAGCCCCTCGGTCCAATATGGAACAATGGTCTCTGGATCATACAGCTCCTCGTTCCAGTGTGGAACAATGCTCGCTGGATCATACAGCCCCTCGGTCCAATATGGAACAATGGTCTCTAGATCATACAGCTCCACGGTTCAGTGTGGAACAATGGTCTCTGGATCATACAGCTCCTCGGACCAGTATGGAACAATGGTCTCTGGATCATACAACTTTTAGGTCCAGTATAGAAAAATGGTCCTTGGATCATACAGCTCCTCGGACCAGTATGAAACAATGGTCTCTGGATCATACAGCTCCTCGTTCCAGTGTGGAACAATGGTCGCTGGATCATACAGCCCCTCGGTCCAATATGGAACAATGGTCTCTAGATCATACAGCTCCTCGGTTCAGTATGGAACAATGGTCTCTGGATCATACAGCTCCTCGGACCAGTATGGAACAATAGTTTCTGGATCATACAGCTCCTCGGTCCAGTATGGAACGATGGTCGCTACATCATACAGCTCATCGGTCTAGTATGGAACAATGGTCTCTGGATCATACGACTTCTAGTTCCAGTATAGAACAATGGTCCCTGGATCATACAGCTCCTCGGACCAGTATGAAACAATGTCCTCTGGATCATACAGCTCCTCGGACTAATATGGAAGAATGGTCTCTGGATCATACAGCTCCTAGGTCCAGTATCGAACAATGGTCTCTGGATCATACAACTTCTAGCTCCAGTATAGAACAATGGTCTCTGGATCATACAGCTCCTCGGATCAGTATGGAACAATGATCTCTGGATCATACAGCTCCTCGGTCCAGCATGGAACGATGGTCGCTACATTATACTGCTCCTCGGTCTAGTATGGAACAATGGTCTCTGGATCATACAACTTCTAGTTCCAGTATAGAACAATGGTCCCTGGATCATACAGCTCCTCAGACCAGTATGAAACAATGGCCTCTGAATCATACAGCTCCTCAGACCAATGTGGAGCAATGGTGTCTGGATGATACATCTCCTCGGTCTAGTATGGAACAATGGTCTCTGGATCATGCAACTTCTAGGTCCAGTATAGAACAATGGTCTCTGGATCATACAGGTCCTCGGTCCAGTATGGAATAATGGTCTTTGGATCATACAGCTTCTCGGTCCAGTATAGAACGATGGCCGCTGCATCATACAGCTCCTCTGTCTAGTATGGAACAATGGTCTCTGGGTCATACAACTTCTAGGTCTAGTATGTAACTATGGTCTTTGGATCATACAGCTCCTCGGTCTAGTATGGAACAATGGTCTCTGGATCATACATCTCCTCGGACAAGTTTGGGACAATGATCTCTGGATCATACAGCTTCTCGGTCCAGTATGGAACGATGGTCGCTGCATAATACAGCTCCTCGGTGTAGTATGGAACAATGGTTTCTGGATCATGCAACTTCTAGGCCAGTATAGAACAATGGTCTCTGGATCATACAGCTCCTCGGTCCAGTATGGAACAATGGTCTTTGGATCATACAGCTCCTCGGTCCATCATGGATCAATGGTACCTGGATCATACAGCTCCTCAGTCCAGTATGGAACAATGGTCTCTGGATCATACACCCCTTAGGTCCAGTATGGAAAAATGATCTCTGAGTCATACAGCTCCTCGGATTAGTATGGAACAATGGTCTCTGGATCATACAGCTCCTCGGTCCAGTATGGAACAATGGTCTCTGGATCATACAGCTCCTCGGTCTAGTATGGAACAATGGTCTCTGGATCATACAACTTCTAGCTCCAGTATAGAACAATGGTCTCTGGATCATACAGCTCCTCGGACCAGTATTGAACAATGATCTCTGGATCATATAGCTCCTCGGTCCAGTATGGAACGAAGGTCGCTACATCATACAGCTCCTCGGTCTAGTATGGAACAATGGTCTCTGGATCATACAACTTCTAGTTCCAGTATAGAACAATGGTCCCAGGATCATACACCTTCTAGTTCCAGTATAGAACAATGGCCTCTGGATCATACAGCTCCTCGGTTCAGTATGGAACAATGGTCGCTGGATCATACAGCTCTTCTGTCCAGTATGGAACAAAGGTCTCTGGATCATACAGCTCCTCGGTCTAGTATGGAACAATGGTCTCTGGATCATGCAACTTCTAGGTCCAGTATAGAATAATGGTCTCTGGATCATACAGTTCCTCGGCCCAGTATGGAATAATGGTCTCTGGATCATACAGCTCCTCGGTCCATCATGGATCAATGGTCTCTGGATCATACAGCTCCTCGGTCCAGTATTGAACAATGGTCTCTATATCATACATCTCCTCGGTTCAGTATAGAACAATGGTCTCTGGATCATACAGCTCCTCGGACCAGTATGGAACAATGGTATCTGGATCATACAGCTCTTCTGTCCAGTATGGAACAATGATATCTGGATCATACAGCTCCTCAGTCTAGTATGGAACAATGGTCTCTGGGTCCTGCATCTGCTAGGTCCAGTATAGAACAATGGTCTCTGGATCATACAGCTCCTCGGTCCAGTATGGAATAATGGTCTTTGGATCATACTGCTCCTCGGTCCATCATGGATCAATGGTCTCTGGATCATACAGCTCCTCAGTCCAGTATGGAACAATGGTACACCCCTTCGGTCCAGTATGGAACAATGGTATCTGGATCATACAGCTACTCCGTTCAGTGTGGAACAAAATTTTATAACCGCATTCATAATCATACACATGTGAAAAACTGTTTTCGTTTCTTGAGTAAAACATTCCACTAAATAGATCTTATGTATACTACGTCCCAGTTAACCATGAAAATCACGTTTCAACTGTACATGTAACAGCTACGCTTTCTGTCGTTGTCCAGGTTTGATATATTCGAAACTTGTGTAGTTTCCGTTTTAATTTTTGTTTTACTTCCAGCAGCAGCTGTTACTTTTTCCACCGTTTTACGGGTTTGATATTTTAACAGATTGTTTAGTCATTTTAGATAGTTTCTGTGATGCCGTTCAAAAGGTTTCATGTCTAAACTTTCAACAAAACATCAAGCTGAATTACCTGAATAAATGCGTTCGAAAAATTAAATGTAATTATGGGAAACTTGGAGAGTTTCCAAATTTGCTGTGAATGGCCTTCCGACCTTAAGTAATGGCATACTCAAGTTTACTATCGATTATATATTCACTTATTGATGGCTGTCTCCAGGATTGACAGTGCACCTTTCTGAAGGCTGATAATTTATTGAAGGTAACGAGAGTAACTTTGCTGCGGAAAGATTAAATGTATCAATAATAATTGGGCGTTAGTACAATAGCGACTCGAGAAGGAGAACAAATATGAAAATACTATTATTTCAATTCTATGGGGAGGTAACTCATTAATATTAAGGAGAATCGATATTGCCTTCGACTAGGCTATACCACGGAACGCCTTCTTCCAAAATGGATCAGTAGGTCTAAAGCCTGATGGCTTTGGCCCCCAACATCCATGACAATTAAGTCTCACTTGTGGGGGTGGGGGAGGCCGAAATGGCCCGCCTAATTATTTTCCTCGCCCCTTGAACTAGGGAGCTGAAACTTACCATACTATACCTTTGGGTCAAGCTCTACTAGAAAATGTAAAAAATATCCAAGATGGCCACTTTGATGAGTGACGTCATCTTCAACATGAGGCAGCACCTAAAAGGTGCAGCAACCTCTCAGCCGAACAGTTCTAGTCAGTGTGTATTGGTACACAATGAATGGAAAATGCATATGTAAAAGCCTGAAAGATTAGGTTGAATGCAGAAGATGCTTTATCAGTGGCTTGTAACAGATTACAATATGATAAATTCAGTGTGGGATGTTGGATGCAATGGAGGACTATAATTGCATCCACCATAACTGGTGCTGCTGCGAGGGACGTGGACCTCTATGCTCGATTTTCTTTTGTCGATAATATCCCATATTATTGAATAGGGGTATGATTTTGGAAATGAAGATATATCCAACATAAACCATGTTGCTTCTTATGCAGAAAATGCATTTAGAAACTGTCATCGTTAACGCCAGTCATCTTGGATTGCACAGGTAAATAAAAACAAATCTTAACTGCCCTCTCACCATGTCAAGACACTCTGCAAGTTTGAAGATGATCAATTCAATGGTTCTTGAGTTATTGGTCGGACAAATAATGTTAAAGATCCGACAACACAAGTTGGCTGATGGCGGCCATCTTGGATTACACAGGTAAATAAAAGCAATCCCAACTGTTCTCTCACGGACTTCAAGACATCCTCCAAATTTGAAGTCGATCGCTTCAAAAGTTACCGAGTTGTTGGTCGGACAAGAAATGTGTGAAGATCCAACTGCTGACAATTCAAGATGGCTGGTGACGGCCATCTTGGATTACACAGATAAATGAAAAGTGATCGCAACCGCCCTCTCACCATGTGTCAAGAAAATCTCCAAGTTTGAAGTCGGTCGGTTGAATAGTTCTCGAGTTATCGGTCGGAGAAGAAATGTGCAAAGATACAACTGCTGAACTCCAAAATGGCTAATGGCGGCCATATTGGATTAAGCGGATAACTGAAAAGCAATCCCAACCGTCCTCTCACCGATGTATAAAATCGGTTCAGTAGTTCTCGAGTTATTGTTCGGACAAGAAATCTGTAAAGAGAAATATGATGAAATTCAAGATGGCTGATTGCGGTCATCTTGAAGTACACCGGTACATGCGAGGCGTCCCTCTATATCCATCTAAATTCCACAAAATGTAAACACGGTCAATACTTGGGGCTTCTGAAGATGTGATCGGGGGACGGGGGTACTCCCCCAGAAAATTTTGGAACTTCAGACGGTTCTCTACACATATCTGACCCATTTCAGGCACGTCAGTTACAATTATTGGGGGGGCCAAAGTGGTCCTTGCCCCCCCTCTTTTCATATTGGGGGGGGGGGGGCCGCTGCCCCTCCCTCCCCCCGGCTCTGCCGCGCCTGGTATCATGAACGCGTTTTATGCCAGACAAGTTTGGTCATAGACAGAGCTCGTTTGCACAGAAACTAAACCCCACAGCCCCATGGGCTGGGGAGTAAAAAGCACACAGAAAGATGAGTTGAAAAGGTCATTTACTGTTAAATGACAACCAATTTACTGCATCTCGAGCATCAACAAAGAAGTAAATATTAAAATGATATGAGAAATTAATAGCATCAGTGCAAAGGTGAGGTACAAGAAAGGCCACAAATAACAGCCTAAAGGTTGTTATAACCCACCCGAAGTCTACGATCAAACTTGTTTACAGAGGTTAGAATAAACGATGTGTGAAAAACACCAGAATGTGAAAACGATATATTACCTGGAACTAACGCAAGGAGCAGGCATTGCTGGCCTCCCATTTTCAAACCCGAATGTGGAAACAATGTCTTACCTGGAACTAATGCAAGGAGCAGGCATTGCTGGCCTCCCATTTGCAAACCCGAATGTGGAAACAATGTCTTACCTGGAACTAATGCAAGGAGCAGGCATTGCTGGCCTCCTAATATCAAAGCTAAAGGAAATAAAACATGGTTAATGGAGACGACAAACTGCACAGTCCCTCATTAATGATATTCAGCTGACAGCTCACAACACGATTGACAGTGGGTAAGTCATTGCTAACAATGCCAAGAACGACCACAATGGTGGTCACAAAATAATTATAAGAGCAGGCTTTGCTGACCTCTTTTGATGTCGAGCTCTAGGAAACTGCAATTTTGTGCTTACACAGCTATGAGCAAAAACAACAATGGTAATCTATCATTATATACACGGGCAAAATGTGTTATGTTAGGTTTTGCCTCTAAATGAAGCTAGATAAAATAAACCAACTTAGATTGTCTTAATAATAGCTACGGTACCTGATGAAGAGCAGGCTTTGCTGTCCTCTCCAATGTCTCAATGCTGAATAACTGCATGAAAAGCAGGCATTGCTGACCTCTTCAATGCCGGTAAAATGTCTCAAAACTAAAAGCATTGAAAGAGGAAATGGCGATTAGAATATATTGATTCGTATGTATCTCTTCATAGCGTCAGATTTCCATCGTCCCAGCAAAAATGGATGAATAAATGGTAGAGGAGCTCTTGCTCTTTTGGAAAAGGTGAATGATATATTGAGCAATCATCCACGGAGACGATGGAAATACTGGCGAGTTGGGAGGGCTGATCTGATGGAATTTGACAAAATCAACAATCACGCGGCGGTATGAGGCAATAGTGCTCTTTGAAAGCGCTGATTTGAAGAGCTGTTCCATCATATATGGTAGAATTGTGGAGGTACCGGAACCGGACTGGCCGCCAACCAAGGGGCTAGATCGTGAGCCTCCTGGAATTTGAAGCGAGACAATTTGTCTGCAATGCCATTGTGCCTTCCTGGAAGGTGCTTTACACGAAAATGAATGTTATGCTTCAAGGTAGACAAAACCATACGACGAATTAGTTTCATTACAATTTTGTTTTTCGATGAAGTTTTGTTCAAAATCTCTACCACTGCAGCATTATCTGACATAAAGAGAATTTTATGAGTAGACAATTTGTGCCCCCAAATTTCGATAGCCAGTGTTATGGGGAACAATTCTTTGACAGTTATATCGAGTTCCTTCATTTTCTCTTTCCATGCACCTGTGAACCACTGCTCACCCAGCATAGCAGCAAATCCACCATGAACGCCAGCCGCATCGGTGTACAAACGGAGGGTGTTGGATGATAACCAATCGCCAAATAAAAAACAAGATTTGCCATTATAATCGGACAAAAATGTATGCCAAGCCTCCAAATCACCTCGAGATTCCTTATTCAATCGGATGCGGTGATGTGCTTTTGATATACCAATGGACAAGTCATGAAGTCTACGCAAGAAAGCTCTGCCAGAAATTATAACAGAACAAGCAAAGTTGAGGAAACCAACAAGTGATTGGAGTTCCTCCAGCGTTACATGCTTTCTACGTTTGAATTGATCCAGCAGATCTAAGGCCTTTTCAAGTTTTTCAGGCGGAAGTCGGGCAACCATTTCAACAGAATCAATGTCAATACCATAAATGACAATCAGGGTGCAGGGCGCACATGTTTTGGATACTTTGATTGGTATGCCCAACGTGTCACAGAGCTCAAGAAATTGCTGTAGTGTTTCAGCGCATAGCGGACTATGTGGAGGGCCTATGAAGAAAAAATCATCTAGCAAATGGGACATTCCAGAAACACGGTAGAGTTTGGTCATAATCCATTGCAGGGCACAGCTTAGAGTTTCAAAGATTTTACAAGAAGTGGAGCAACCCATGAGTAAGCAACGGTCAAAATAAAAGTTCTTATTCCAAGAGAATCCTAAATATTTGTAATCGCCGGGGTGGACTGGGATAATGCGAAATGCGTCTTCAATGTCAGCTTTAGCCATCAAGCTATTGGGGCCATGGTGCTGTAACAGAGCAATGACATTTTCAATTGATTCATAACTCACAGCGCAGGATTCGCGAGGAATAATTGAGTTAACTGATGCCTGGTCAGGATAAGACCAATCATGAATGATCCTGAATTTGCCCGCCTCTTTTTTGGGCACTACACCTAAAGGGAAGTAAACCCAGTTTTGAAAAGGAAATAAAAAGGGGCCCGCAATTCTGCCTAGATCAATTTCTTTCTCTAATTTTGATGTTACTAAATCAGCATTTTGCAAGGCAGACCGGTGATTTTTTGGTATACCCGGTCTAAATGTATGGTTGATCAGTCTGACAATTCCACCATACTTCACGAGAGAAGGGACAACATCTGGAAATTTTGCACTATAAGGCTTGGGCCCACTGGAACATACTAGTTATCTTTTTGGACTTATCATGCGCACTAATATGTACCTTAGACCCATCTGATGACAGTTTGATGGAGGGTTCCTGGTCTAGGGGGTTCAAAAGGGAACCAAAATCTACATATTGATTAGTGAATATTTTTGCCCTGGTTTTCTCATTGACGTTGAAACCAAGAGGGAGGGAAGACGAAGCCAGAGAGATACGACAAATAGAGTCTGGGTCAATAGTATTACCTTCTACGCTGTTTACCAGTTCCTTTTCAGGCTGTAAGGCAGACGTACCCAGCGTTATGGCCGATAAAGGAGGTACATGTAACTCCGCATCTTCTCTTTCTGTACCCTCTGGAGGAGGAGAAACCTCGGTAGATGTGGCAGGAGGCTCTGAGGCAGTGGATGCAGACTCATTTTCAGGCATAGAAAGTAACCCTGCAGATCTTAGCTCAGCTATGACACTGGTGGTGATTTGGGAGACAGTAGGACAACTACATGATGGAGCATCCTGGGATGTCTTCCTCCGCTTGGCTGGAGTCATACGGGATCCATTCTTCGGTGGTCCAACCTCGGATGTCTCTCTCCGTCTTGCTGAGGGCATGGCTTTCCTCTTTGGGTATGGCATGATGTCTATGAAATGGAAAGGAAAAGAGCCGACAACCCATTCCCTGTATATTCCATTCCCTAATTTGGGAGTTTAACCATTTTCAGAAAGAGACAGAAACAAAACAACCAACCTACCATGGCGTTATAGTTAGTTATCAGCTACAGTGATAAATGGGGTCAACCTTCCCTGGAATTTACTTTTAACCATGTACAATTTACAATGGCGGATGGGGTCAACCTCCCCTGGCCATGTACAATGGTAAAAGGGGTCCACCACCCCAGTAATTACATATAGCCATGTTCAAACACAGTGGCAAATGGGGTCAACATCCCCATAGTGGTAAATGGGGTCAACCTCCCCTGTAATTACATATAGCCATGTATGGAAACAGTGGCAAATGGGGTCAACCACCCCATGGTTGAAAATGGGGTCAACCTCCCCTGTAATCGCTGTCACTTTAAATAGGCCGCGGCAGAAGGGTCTAACCTTCCCAAAAAAATTATTTTTAAAGAGAGCAAACTCTCACAAATCATTCCCCTAAATTTGAATTGAGAAGAGTGAAATTTAGCTCATTTATAACAAACTGTGTAACTTATGAAGTCACTCCCTTGGTTTGAAATCGCTCTCCCATGTACCTGTATTCTAGAGAAAGTTGTTTTCATGCTCACGTGCTGTTTTAATTGTGAAGCACAAAATTTTTCCCTATACACTGACAAACCACAGCCTTGTAAAGTGCAAAAAGTCAACGTGCCAACTTTCCCCGGGATTGAACCAGATACACGGTATTAAAATTTCCATTTTCTCACCCTCGTGTACTAGGGTGTCAAATTTAATGAACAAAAGGTTGATGAAATAATATAAGGGCAGGACTACATTCAGAAGGCGATGGAATCTATTATAATGACTGATCAATATTCGAGGGCAATACGAGCCAGCTCTATTAAGACCATAGCCTCGTGACTATTGGAACATGATTACAATTTCTAGCCAGAAATTGAAAATATCTAGGACCCAGCCTGCTTACAAGAGCTTGGACTACAAATGTATTATGTTGAAATCTTTTGGGAATCCAGAAGCCCAATTTCAAATTACTTGAACAAAAATTAACGATTCGATAACTACTAACAAACAAACCTATCATGGAATGCGTTTCTGAACTAAAGGAAATTATAATGCGGGAGTGGTAAAGAATTCGAGCCAGGCGTAGTATTCTACTGACGTCATTTCATTCATGCCAATTTATTCTCACGACCACGTGATCTCCTCTATTCCCATTGGTGGATTAAAACACATTCTAAAAAGGGCGATATTTTTTTGGGGGCTAGAGTAATAAATGGGGCTAGGATTTATTTTGGGGTATAAAAAGTTATAGAGTGAAATTTGGCGAAACTGGCTTACCGTACACTTCTGTATCATTGTCCCCTCTTCATTCACCATGTGTCACAATTCCGTTTCCCTGTAGACGAATGTACATTTATTTGGCATTTATTTATTTTATTACACATGGGTTAGTACAAGGAAATACAGTACAAGTACATTATCGTTCAATGATGACTCGGGGTAGGCTCGAACCCGCAGACCACACACTCTGGACCATAGGCTTGCGCTCTATCGACTGAGCTACGCACGCAACACATGACTGAATGTGTTCGGAAGATTTATTTAAACCTCCCACAGGGTTTCCGAAAGCAATCAGAAAGGGGGTGAAACCATATATAGATCCGAAATTCTGATTGGATAGTGAACAGTTTGCACGCATGCGTATAATGGATATGCATGAGCCAGCCAATGAATATTCGTCATTGCATTGGGCCGACTGCATGTTCATTTCATTTGGGTGGGATTATTCTAAGCAGTAGGGGTGTGAGGTTGCCACTTCTGTGGATTAGACAGTGTTTTCTTTGTCAATATTACCATGTGGTGGATCTGTGTTTTTTCAACAACAGAGATAAACTATAAACATTGGGGATGGTACAGGGTGAAGGCAAGGACATGGGGAAATTTTGTTTAGAGTGTTTTGGAGTGTTATCTGATGGAATTTTCCGTGCCGGCGACAATAATGGAGTGAACGACAATAACGAAGTCAATGTCATTCGGAAAATTGCAGTCTATTTCTATCCCCCCCCCCCACTGTGGGGCCCCTTAATTTTTATTCCTAAACACCGTTGTTTTGGGCGAGGATTGACTGTTTTCATTCACGCGGATTATCAGCTGACCTCACACCTGAGCTGTTGTTTATACCTGCCCGCCACTGACCTCATTCGCGCTCTAGTTGTCACGTTAGCCGAATGCAGCCCGGACAAAACGGAAGGGAAAATACAGTGTTCACAGCGGGTTATTCCTCGTTGATTTGCCGGTGAGTTATGAATGAATATTAGTGCAAAATATTTCAATTTCGCTGAGTAGACATGTATTTACGGTACGGCAACTCCGCGAAGATGGTATCTCCCTGGTATTTGCTGCATGCCGTACATGGCGATGTTGAGAACAAAGGGTTTTTGAAAATGACATTTTTTGTCACGTTACAATCATTTTTATGAAAAATATAGACGGTACTCTCTTGCGGACAGGTCAGGGAATATTGGGGGAGGTCAAACGGTGGAATTTGTGTGAAATTTTGAAAACTTCATTCATAAATTCTAAGTAGGTCAACTTCATTGATGGCTTACTATGGCTGTATCTGGCGCCTATACTAGCTATGCCGGGTGGTTTTGGAAAAATGAAAAAAATGCGGAAAAAACGGGGTGTATGTCTGAAGTAATGTCATGTGTGGAATATAGAAGGGTCATTTTATATACTCACCTGTTTTTGTTATTTACAGACCATTCCTTACAGCCGGATGGGAAGCGATTTGCATAGCTGTCGATCCACTAAGAAATTCAGGAAATATGGCGTCAGTCAAGCGTGACCAAACTCCTCACACAGACTCCTTACACCTGAGCTCTATCTCTGTCCCTCTGAATAAATGATCCTTATTACAGTCCGTAATACAAAGAAATGGACAGGTGATAGCAGTACAAAGGGAGAGGATTCAACCGAGTGGGAACTTCCATCGAAGCAGCAAGACAATTAATGCAAATGTTATTACTCATCCAGATAAAACATGGTTATATTGATTATTAAAGTTTTATAATACAGTACAATAGTCTTTCACCAACTTCTTTCTTTCTGTTGTTATGAAACGAATATTTAGGTCAACGTTTTTAAAGTTCACAAACCCATTTCTATTGAAGAATGTAATATTTGACCATCTTCGTCAATTTATCGATATAGTTTGTGCTCATCCGACACGAGCACCCGGCCCACGTCCATGGCCATGGCCATGTGGTCATCCCAGATTCCTATTTTTTCTTTCTTTTGCTATAACTCCACAATTCTGTTGTGGAATTTCTGTCTTCATTTATCCATTGTGCTGGGTACGAACAGAGAACTTTGTGGATGACGATAGTAATTGGACATTCAAATGTTTACATCAATCCGACCGCAACTGGGATAGTGACGATAAAATGTCATGAACGTCATTGTCAGTTTATTAATACATTCAAATTCCTAAATCTAAATTGTCCAATCATTTATACCTTCCAAATTGGGACTATACCGTGATTGTCAATTCCTCATCGTCGATTTCGGTCCTGTTACCTAATCAAATAGCTATTATACGTGTGGTTTATGTTGTCCTATTGTGCAAGCCTCTCGTTTAAATGCCATGCCACTTCTGTAGCGTACATTGAAAGAAGTACGGTAGTTTTAACATTGGAAATGAGGCATTGTCTATGTCAGATCATCACATAACCACCTTGTGCCGCTGCATACAACTGCGATTAATACAGAGAATATTTCAGTAAATCAGATTTGAAACCATGCAGGAAAATACTTGTCTATAGCATATTGGCGCATAAATTCAAAAATAGCATTTCCAATAATGACGTTTTAAATTTCAGTTATATTTGTTCTTCATTAGCTTTACTTTCCTTATTCTATACGATCATATAATTAACATGGTCGAATCTCGGAATGTATGTCGCGAGTACAACACCATGGATAGTCTCCAATTTTTGGTTGCATAGATTTCCAAAGCCTCGCATTTGATTGATACTGCAGTATATGGATATTGGCCTACCATTATTGGTGACACTGAGCATCACCAGTTTTGTGTGCAAGTATACCTGCACGTACAAGTGCTAACCAGCAAAGACTGTGAAATGTTCCCATTAACGACGATAAATAACAGACATTAACGTAGGTGAATTATTACTAAAAGGAGTACAAATATGGAATATAGGTTTTCCCGAAGAATCAACATCTGAAGAATAACACATCAGTTAGAGTACCACAGAATATTATGAAAAACTGAAAGAGGTCTGACCACTTATGACCACTCACAGTACAAATTATCCATAAGTGACGTGTTCTGGATTGCTGGGCTATTGACTTCTTTCAGTTGAAATTGTTAGAATTATGGTCGTCGCAATATAGCTGATGAACTCATTTGGGACGAGAAGTGATACTAAGAATGAAAAAGTGACAAACATAAAAATATGTTGATGGCCTACTAAGTGGTTGTGGACAATTCCAAGACTGACTAATTGTAACACACTGACTAGCAAACAATTGGTACGAATGACCAGATTAATTGACTGCGGCCTTGCGCCATAAAGAAAAGAGGATACATAGTACCCGGTAATATATTTACAATAATGTTAAATAATCGTCCGGCCGATAACCCTGTCACTGTATGTCTCACGCCAAAACAACTCCCGAAGTTAGAACACTTTCAGACGTCGACGTTCGAGTCTAAACGAAGATAACTTTTGGTTGTTACGATTAAATTATAAATGATGCAGTCAGGGAAATATTCCAAGATATTCTTGAGCGGAGTGTGTGGCCGAAAAAGACATTGTGCATTAGTCATCCGTGTACAGCAATAGTCATGGAATATTGCTGTAATAGTCCATGTAAAGCATACAGGGGTGAGATAGATTTCCAAATCTTCATCCATGTGGAACAATAGTCATATTATATTGCGAGACATTTCATCCATGGAGGGAGTCAGAACAAGACTGGAGTAAAAATGTTTTAGAGTAGTAGAAGGCAAGGCTTGGAATATAAAAAAATAAATTGGTTCGAACATGTACTTTCAAATGTGCTATTTTTGGGCTGCGAAAGAAACATACAGCGGCCACAATTGACTCCGTACGTCTGAATGCCTCAACATTTCACTCATCCGCCACTATTTTTGAGACCTTGAGCGAATGAGAGTTCACGCACTCCTCAATGATAAGCGTAAAAAATGCTTTAAGTGCAGTTGTGAAACGCTCCAACACTTTAGTTTTGGCGTCATCTCGTTTCAACGCATTCAATTCACACGTATCATGCTCCAAATCTGACCAAACGACACGATTTGCGCTTTCCATACTACTCCGAGCACCGAAAGTGACATAACCCTTGTGAGTGTGCGCTTAACATTGTTACATTAAGGATAAAAAAAAAACCGAAAAAAGGACAAGTTCAGTCAATTTTCAATATGTCATTGTCATTTTTTGCGTTTATTAAAAGGGAAATTGAAATTTGAAACTTTTTTATTCTCAGAAACCGAAAACGGAAAACAGAAATTAATTTTAAGAAACCAAAAACGGAAATAGAACTGTGCAAGGTTACACGGACCTTTCTTTCATCTCCATCCACAAACACAGGCTTCGAAGGATGTACATGATTAGTACGTTCCCGACGCTATTCCGGCACGTAAAATCACTTAAAATTCTGGTAATTTAGTTTCAGTTCATGTATGATACCGGTATACCTGAATTTCAGGAAAGTATTCCTGGATTTCAGGTAAAATCCCTGAAATTGACTTCTGGATGTAGAGCCTGATCTATTCAGAATTATTCCCTGAATATTTCTGAGAGTGTATGCTTCCAATACTGTTGCAGCTCCAGGACGTTTACAGATGTTGAGGTTCTCGGCACGGTTGCCAATTTTTCGAAGTATATAAGAAAGGTGGTTCATCATTTGACTAAAGCGTCGATGCGAATTAACAAGCAATTAAAAACAGCGGAATGCCTCCTGCACATATCACGCTCCACACCCGGTCCCCAAGCCAGTCAGCACATACTACTCTAGTTTGACGTTTAACGATTGACCTACTAATGCGGCCATATTTAATGACATTCGACCTCATGACCTACGCTAAACCTTAATCCGGCCCGTATCCCGCCCGCAATACGACCGCTTTTCGCTTTGTATACTGCTCTTCTCACCGGAAGTTACTTCAACAAATGAAGTACATCATCACCGAAATTGACTTTACCTGGCGCTGTGATCTTCCATGAATTCCGGAAATTACCTCACCATAAATGCCGGCGTATTGCACGCCTTCGAATACGCCTCTGCATATTGGCAAACATTTTCCTTATGTACTACTATTAATTACATTTTGTCTCTATTTTACGAGGGTCGGCAGGAATATGAAATCCTCCCTCGCAAATTAAAACTTATTGTTCCCTTTGACGAATAAGAAACTCTTGTTTCGCTTGGCCATTGAGCCTGCCAGAGATAGAATTGAATTGAATTGAATTGAAGTTTCAGAATCAAAACATTTTTAAGAAAACAGCAGAGAGTACAACAGATCAAATTAGAATGACATGTAATACAGTAAAACGGAAGTATAATAATAGTAATCAATATGGGAGGGATTTCTACTAAATAATACGTTTGATTCCTCTCTGCACAAATGTAGCTTTTTTATTCTGCACACTGGCAGTTCGGTTAGCCATCATGGAAATAAACTTGTTTTCTGATGGTCTGGCCCAAAATTTGGCTGCAGTGAAATCTTTTCTTAATTCTTGGAAGGAAGGACACACAAGTAAGAAGTGGTACTCAGCACCAATGGATGCTAAATCACAATATGTACAAATACGTTCCTCTCTCGGGACGTCTGTATACCTGCATCCTACAACCAGCAGTTTGTCATAGGTTCCATGGTTTAATCAGCGCCCTGGAACGTGTATAGCTAACATTTGGCCGGTAATTAGATATCCATATCCAGTAATTAGATATCCAAGCAGGGAGCAGAGAAATGTTCAACATGTCGGGCTGCGCTTTCTCTCAAGTCCATGTGCTGCATCGCATTGCTTTAAAATCCCAAGCTGTTCTTCTTGCATGAAAAAGGTAGGCCTACGGTACGCTAAGTGATTCCATAGTTCAAAATTCCATGCAGATTAAAGAGTATAATATGTTGACACTGGCCGTTGTAGTACCTT
>JAVTVY010049691.1:0-23212 GCA_036873755.1 Hanleya hanleyi | reverse complement strand
TGATAGCCTTGCGCTTCACGAGAAACGTGTTCTTCGATGTCAACGTACACAACGACAAGGCACAGCTTACCGTCACCGATACCGTGAATGTGAAACTCAGTCCTACACTCCAGCAAATGCTGGGTTTCGATCTACAGACGTTCGCTGGTCCCAACCAACACCATGGCGAGATGCCGATGGATATGAAGTCGGGTATGTACGGACTCTACGTCTACTCGGACGTGGTGGACAACCACATCGTGGGCGATATCAACACACCCTGTTACGGGTGGTCCCCATTAAAAAGACGTATGGCGATCAAGTCACCCACAGTTTCAACCATATCATGTACCTGCCCGTACGACATACCGATATCAACACGATCACGGTGGATATAAGATATGACACGGGACGAGCGGTGGCATTCGAACGAGGAAAAGTGGTGCTGACACTTCATTTTCGACAAGCACGTGCTCCCCACTTTGCATAATGAAAGTATCTTACGAGTGCGATGCACGCAGCTATGCCGACTATTATGCCCAACAGGCCGGGGGTGGCTTTCCGGTCTTTAGCGGTGCACGCATGCAACGAGGACATGGACTGGGGAACATACTCGGCAGCATTGTGAAAACGTTCCTGCCCTTGGTGACGCGGGGTGTGAAAGCAATCGGCAAACAAGCGGTACGCAGTGGACTGCAAGTGGCCGGTGATGTTTTGGGGGGTACGGCACCCCGACAAGCCTTGAAACGACGGGCCAAAGAAGCGGGAGGCGTCTTGGTGGCCAAAGCACAACGCACCGTAGGGAATAAAGAGCTGCCCCACCGAGATCACGCACCAGTCGACGACCGACCCAGCGACGACGCACATCCAAGAAGACCCGGGATATCTTTTCTTAAAACATGGCCTTAATCCACGCCGAGTCCTGCCCCTCCACCAACAGTGAATTTGATTTGTGGACCGTGCCGCCCACACAAACCAGTGTCGAACAAGGATTATGGGTGGAGCATCTCCCGCTCTCCAGCATCAACGAAACCGGACCCATCGAGTTCACCATCAGTAATGCGGATACGGCCTATGTGAATTTAGCCCATACCTACTTGTATGTGAAAGCCAAGGTGGTCAATGGAGCTGGCACCAGAATCGCTGACCAAGCAACGGTGGGCCCGACGAATCTCTGGCTGCACTCGATGTTTCAGCAGGTGGATATTTTTCTCAGCGACAAACTCATCAGTGACTTCACCAACACGTACCCCTATCGAGCCTACATCGAGACACTGTTGTCGTATGGCCGAGAGGCTAAAAAATCTCAGCTGACAACCGCTTTATTCTACAGGGACACGGCCGAGCACATGGACACGGCGGACAATGGGGATATAACAAACGGAAGGCTTTCACTGCGAACAGTGCCTCGGTGGATATGATGGGTCGACTGCATGCAGACATGTTCATGCAAGACCGGTACCTCTTGAACAAGATCCCCATCAAAATCCGACTGATACGGGCGCCTCCGACCTTCGCCTTGATGGCCACTAACGTAGAGGGGCATGTAGCGGACTATAAGATTGTCATCCAAGACGCAGTCCTGTATGTCCGAAAAGTGAAACCGAATCCAGCCGTTCAATTGGGACACATGAAAGCCTTGGAAACAAAACCAGCCCAGTACCCTATCCGACGTGTGCAAACCAAAGTGTTCTCTGTGCCTGCTGGAAATATGGGCGCCAACAAAGAAAACCTGTTCCTGGGGGAACTACCCAAGCGATTGATCCTGGCCTGTGTAGAAAATACCAGTTTCAGCGGAGCCTACCCAGAGAATCCGTTTGACTTTAAACATTTCGGCATCAATTTTGTGGCCCTGCATGTGGATGGACAACAGGTGCCAGCCACGGCCTTAACCCCGAACTTTGGGCGGAGGAATTTCATTCGAGCCTATCAGAGCCTGTTTACAGCCACCGGTCAAATCAACCAGGACGAAGGGAATATGATCAGTCGGGAGGACTACGCGAACGGATACACGTTGTTCTGTTTCGATCTGACCCCACCTTAGAGAACGACCATCAGCTGGCCCTGGCCAAGCAAGGCAACTTACGGTTGGAAATCCACTTTGCACGAGCCCTGGCGACCACCGTCAATGTGATCTGCTACGCCGAGTTTGACAACATCATTCAAGTGGACAAGGCGCGCAACGTCCTGTGTGACTTCTCCACCTAACATGGATACAGACCAGATAACCACCGTGCTGGAGAATGACCCAGAGACACGTAGGGTCTTTCAAGGGGTGTTCGCCCGAGATGTGTTTCCATTAGACCGTATGTATCCGGCTGCTTACGTTCTCAACACGGACCCGATGGATCGGCCCGGTGAACACTGGGTGGCCGTGTACTTGACAGAACAGCAGGGCGAATACTTTGACCCGTACGGCCTGCCACCCCTCCATCCCGATTTAACAGACTTCATGGATCAAGGCACAGAGACGTGGTGTTGGAACAGTCAAACGTTGCAAAGCCTGACCAGTGGCGTGTGCGGACAATATTGCTTGTTTTACCTGTACCATCGATGCCGGGGAAGACCCTTATCTACCATCGTACAGATGTTTGACGAGTACCCCCAGGCCGAGGACCGCGATGTACTCGTCTGTGACTGGGCCGCCCATCATTTCAATGTACAAGCCCCGTTCTGGGCTTGAATTATTTCAATGTACATACGCCCCCTGTTCTGGGCTTCAGTTAATGACAAGCCCCTTGTTCTGGGCTTCAGTTAATGACAAGCCCCTTGTTCTGGGCTTCAGTTAATGACAAGCCCCTTGTTCTGGGCTTCAGTTAATGACAAGCCCCTTGTTCTGGGCTTGAGTTTTCACGTGGTTGTTCTCACGTTGTTGTTGTTCAATGAATAAAAAAATGAGATCTCACCAAAAAACCCTGTCTTGTGTGTTTTATTCCTGATGCATTAATGCCCAATGCGGAGATTCAGTCAAACTGAAATCAGTGGTGTAGGATGGGACCAAAATGTAACCCATCAAGTTTAGAATGCAAGAGCACTATAGTAAAAATAGAGAGCCAATGAAATCAGCCCACAGACCAAGTACGTGTTTTTGGTCTAGGTTTGGAGCGGGCATTTCATTGAGGTACGTGTATACGGTGAGTGAAGAGACTCGTCCAACACGTATCGATTATGACTATCAGTGCTAGGTAACCCATCAAGGTTAGAATGCAAGAGCACTATAGTAAAAATAGAGAGCCAATGAAATCAGCCTACAGACCAAGTACATGTTTTTTGGTCTAGGTTTGGAGCGGGCATTTCATTGAGGTACGTGTATACGGTGAGTGAAGAGACTCGTCCAACACGTATAGATTATGACTATAAGTTCTATTAGCCAATCAGTGGCCTAGAATGGAGCCAAAGGTAACCCATCCATGTCCAGAAAAACATTACCCGGGTGTACAAGAACCCAGATGTAGGCGCGGACGTCAGCGAAAGCACACCGTGAATACCCCAATTCGATTGGCTGATTGTTCGATCGCTGATTGGTTCTTTTTCTCGACCGCTGATTGGCTCTTTTTCTCGACCGCTGATTGGTCCACATGGAACTGCCCATCTTTCCCAGGTTCATCTAGAATCCCCCTTTTTTTGTGCTCAAGCTCTGACTATAGCGATACCGCAACATTGTCTCATTGGACATTGGACCGTCTGACCTGGAGGTGACCCTTTGACCTTTTGACCCGCGTCTGCGCGCGCGCGCGCACTGCCGGGGATGACGCGGGATGACGCGCGCGCGCGCTGCGGGGCGCTGGGGCGGGAAAACACCCCGGCGGTTGAACATTGCAACTCTTGTATGTTTGGAGGTAGTGTTTAGTGAAAACCCGGAAGTGACGTGACAACCCACGTCACCTGCGTATATACTCCTGTAAAATAGAGCCGATTTTATTTCTTTGGAAGGGACAAGGTGAATTGCGCTTTTTATACTACTAAACTGTGATGTAGATTACATCTTACATAGGCCTTAAGGCCGTGATATGCATATGAAGTATTCTGGGGCATGGTCAATACTTTCCAATTTTCCCTTCGTCTACTACTCGCCGATTTTTTGATTTTTTTATTATTTATTTATTTATTTATTTATTTATTTCCTCGAGAGCTTTAAAATAAGACCTCACTCTACCCCATCGGGCCACTAGTGCTCCAACATGTCCACCCCGTATGGATTGATACATACCAATATCCCAGTATATGAGTGTATATGGGTCTATATGGATCTATATACAAGCCTACGCGGTACTTTCAAATTTTTTTCCATCGTATTCTACATGATCAACCTCATAGCTCATAGTAAAAGCCATAAAAAAACCCGATCACCCCTATACCCATTCAGGCTAAATATAGCGGACATGATCTTCGAATTGGTCTAGTGCGAGTTGTCTCCCTTGCACCAAATCGTATAGATGGCGCTGTGGTTTGAACGACTTTATTATCCGGGGAAATTTTGGTGTTCAGTAGCCATTTTGTGTTTTCTGAGCGGGAGAACATTCTCTGTTGCAGTGTATAACGGAACTTTGTTCCATTTCGGTATCCGCTGAGATGAATAATGTGATCTGCATCATGCATCGCCTGCATGTCACACATAGACTGAAATCGAGGGAGTGTGCTGTGTTCCAGCGGACGCATCAATTTGTGTGATATCCGACAGGAAACGTGAAAATTGATATTCTTTCACAGATTTCGAAGTGTATAGGGGCCTACAGTTCTGGTGAGCGATTGAACGATAATGTAGGCCACCGAACAGGTTTTGTGGAATCAACATTGTGTAACGACTGGAGGGATTTTATCGGACATGTGCAGTACGGAACGCTTATCGTGGCAGTCCGTATAATTTGTCAATTTTTGTGTTTGGCACCACAACAGTGAAAAGCTGATGGATGAAATTCTACTGCACGGGAACGGTAACGAATGAATGGAATATCTTACCAAACTCTCAGGTAGGATGTGGGTTTCAGGAGTTCACCGGGTGTGACAATTTCTTTATAATGATTTGTGATAAAAGCGGGTAAAACCTAATGTCAAAATCTCCTTGAAGGCCACGGAGATGTCGATTTATTGCTGATCAGCTGATTTCCAGGACAGACAGACATTATTTCGGCTCTTTTCTCTTCGAAATTCTTGTAATTTGCTCAATACAAATAAATATTTAAATTGACTCTGAGTTTTCTGTTGGCATTATTTCAGCAATATTATGCACTAATGGGTTTTATCGAAAAAATCATAAGAAATTTAATGCTTTGGGACAAGGGGTACATACACAGCACAGTGGTGGCGGCCATCTTGTACCCACCTCCCACACATCACATCATTAGTGTTATATTTAAAAATTTAACAACCTAACGCTAGAATATATGGTTATTTTATTAATTTTTAGGCATTTTAAAAATCATAAAGTTAGTGTACGGTAGTCTAAAACCCAGGTACATTGGAAATAATTTAATTTTCCTGGCTAAAAAAAATACGTGTACACTATGGATTAGTCTTATCATAATTCCGAGAAAATTGTAACGGATTTATGGAAAAAAATAGGAAATTTTTATGCTTGAACAATGATAACAAAGCACACTCATATACAGTGAGCATAGCTTGCACTCACTCACACTTGGCGGCCATGCATATCTTGTACTCACTGACACTTGGCGGCCATGTTGTACCCACCTCCCACAGCTTGCACTCACTCACTCACTCACTGACACTGGCGGCCATGTTGTCCCACCTACCACATCTTACACTCACTGACACTTGGCGGACATGTTGTACCCACCTCCCACAGCCCACTAAAAGTATAAATACGTGTATATTGTGACATTTATTCACCCATACAATCATGAATTCAACAAGACGTGCGCTGTTTACACATCACCCCGCTAGGGACCCGAGAAATGCCGCTACAGAACACAGAGAGCTGGTTAGCGTTCAGGAAAATGATGGAATGATGGTAACCACCAGTTTTCAAAGGGAATTGGAAGACGAAACAACCATCTTAACACGCAGTACAGAAGAATTAGAACAACTCCGGCGAACTGTCGAAGAAAATGCACAATTGGAAAGACTAAGGGATGCACATGACGAAGAAATAAGCACGATAGAGACCATACAAGAACCCGATGATGACACAACTGATGAGGAACAACAAGATGAACTGCCATGGTTAAATAGTAGACGTGGGCCAACGACAACGCCTGGTGAAATTCCAATGATTTCAACTACCGCCGAAACTCCGCCACAACAATGCTCTGGGTGTGAAGCCCAGGTAACTCGCCTGAACAACTTGATTAATGGACTGAAAGAAGACCTGATTAAAATGGACGAGGAGATTCACAGACAATACGAACAACTGGATAAAGAGCAGAAAATATCACGCTGTAGCATATGTACAGATGACGAAAGCGAGTTTGCTGTTTTGCCATGCGGTCATTTATGCCTATGTGCGGGTTGTTGGGTGACACTGACGTGTGTAGGAGACATGTGCCATTGCACTGAGGCCGGCGAGAACCATCTCAAAATAAAATGTCCAATTTGCCGGAAACATGTAGGAGGGATAAAGAAAATCTACCGTGCATAAGTGTGGTCGTGTAACACTAACGGCCCTTTTCAGGGCCAACCATCTTCCCCGGAAGAGGAAACTTCTAAAAGCACAAAAATTAACATCAGACCCCATCATTGTTATCCCCAAAGAAAAAAAAATTCAATTTTTTCAATTTTTTAACAATTAAATATTGAAAAAACGGAAAAAGGGGAATTGGAAGGGGGGGACAAGGGGGAGGGAAGGTTGATGGCATGGCCAAATTTTTTTTTTTTATTTTAAAAACAAGGAAAAAAAGATTAAAATGGAACCCAAAAAAAACTTTTTCATTTTCTATGTTTTTTAACAATTAAATATTGAAAACAAGGCAGGGAAAAAGGGGGCGGGGTCGGGAGGAGGGAAGGTTGATGGAATAGCCAATCTAGGGAAGCCCCTAATGGGCCAATGGGGACGAGTGAGGTATCAAATTGAAGCTTAGGTGAAGGGGCATCTGATGCACTGGGTATGGGATTGAACTATCACCCTTCTGCGCATGCGCGGCAGTGAAGGGGTATAAAAATAGCCTTTTTGGAGCTGGGGATAGCCAAAAAAATTTTTTTCTGCTAGATATTCATTGGTACGTGATACTTTTGATAAGGTTATAATGGGGCGATATAGAAGAGAAATCTCAGCTAGATATTCATAGTGACGTGATACTTTTTGTGATACTTTTGATAAGGTTGAAGGGCTATCTAATGGACTGGATGCAAACATGGACCGGACCACTGCTCGGTAACCCGTGAATGAATTCACCACGGTGGCATACTGTAAAATGCGAGTCGCATGGGGCTTGATCTCCGCCATGGCTCTGTAGAAATGTAGGTGTGGGATCCAGAGGGACATGTTTTATAGACCAGATGTAGCTCTACGGGTGTAGTCCGTGATACGTACTATTCTGATGGGTTAGTCCAAAAAAAAAGGGAGCAACAACAACAACACAGATTACAGATCAATCCTTTTATTATGCGTGAACAACATAGAAATGCATGTACTGACCTGTCTGTGGGAGGTTTCCCACAATGGCGTTCACCTTCGCGTCTTTTCGTGTACGTCCGTGTCTTTTCGTTAAAGTCCGTGTATCTTCGGTAAAGTCCGTAGGCATTGGGCAAGGAAGCTTTTTCCCGAGACCGAATCACCGCCAGACATGACTGCATCACCGCGGATGAATACATTCTTGCACTCACTCACACCACAGGTCGAGTGAGGTATCAAATTGAAGCATAGGTGAAGGAGCATTTAATGGACTGGGTGTGGAGTTGACATATCGATAAAAATGGATATGACCTTGAACTGATCACGTGACCTCCCCGTGAGGGAAAAACCCCAGAACCAAGTCAGTACATGCATCCCATAGTCCCAGGTCACGCCCGATTCACGCAGACCGGAAGTGACGTCATACACCTGCGCACAACCGTGATGGAAAAAACCCAGAACCAAGTCAGGACATGCATTCCACACAGGCAGAATGCAGGCAGGCAGACAGGAAGGCAGGCAGGTAGGAGGGCTGGCTGGCTGGCTGGCTGATCAAGTCAGGTCAGGTAAGTCAGATTGAATACACCCCTTTCCCTAAAAATCGACTCCTTTTATACATTTTACTACTCGCGGCCATCTTGTACCCACCTCCCACATCTCACTGACACTGGCGGCCATCTTGTACCCACCTCCCACATCTTTCACTCACACTCGCGGCCATCTTGTACCCACCTCCCACATCTCACTCACACTGGCGGCCATCTTGTACCCACCTCCCACATCTTCCACTCACTGGCGGCCATCTTGTACCCACCTCCCACATCTCACTCACACTGGCGGCCATCTTGTACCCACCTCCCACATCATGACACTGCCGGCCATCTTGTACCCACCTCCCACATCATGACACTCGCGGCCATCTTGTACCCACCTCCCACATCTTGCACTCACTCACACTCGCGGCCATCTTGTACCCACCTCCCACACATGACACTCGCGGCCATCTTGTACCCCCCTCCCACACATCACGCATGCGCACAAACACACTTATGACGTCACACAAGGTTCTGCGCATGCGCAGTGAGGCGCTATTACGCCAATTTAGCCTTTGTATACTACTTGTGCCTCGTTGCATTTTTCTCTTTCTTGCGGAAATCCAATCTTCTTCCCAAGTCTGCTTCCTATGCCTGCAACCCAATGTTTTTTGCTACGGCAGGATATTTCATTCTCCGAGCAGACTATGATTTTGCTTATAAGGCATTCTAAAACAGTTCAGTTTAGACAGAGAACTGTCCAAATTCCATTGCCACACATTCCGGATTCTCTTTACTATCCCTCCTGTATTAGCTTGGCCTGTTTCAAACGCACTGCTGTACCTTTGTCTGAACCCGCCTTCCAGTACCCGTCTCCGTCTGGTCCTTCAATTGTTACGAAATCGACGTTCGCACGTAGATTAAAATCTTGTATTGAGGTACTAGGTCGCGACACCTCTTCCTATTCCATCCTCGCTAAAACCAGGGGTATCTCTATCGTAGATATAGCCCCTGGTACGTTTGGGTAATGTATCGCGATCAACGACACACAGCGGCATCCTGCACATATTGACCAATCAGATCACTTAAGCACCGCGACCATGGCGACCGTGACAACAGATTCGAAAACACCATAGCTTGTGCGATACCCAGTGGCAGAAGAACGTGCACCTTTTCAACAACCATGAACATTAATAAATATAAGGAAACATAGTTTAAAACAAAATCTGTTTGAAGAGAAAATAAACCCATTCATCTACATTCATTTACCATCAAACATCCAACAAGCCAAGCAAATGTAGAAAACACCGAAGCTTTAAAGGCGGTCCGCGATGTCAGTGTATCCGACCTCACCTTCCCACTGAAGGACTTGAATTGAGTTGAAACGCACGGATTTCTATAAAATTTCACTGGTCTATCTATTAATATTTTATTGTTATGCGTGCTTGGATTAAATATTTTACATTCGGTATCAGCGAATAGTTTAGCAGCGAAAGTAAAACCCAAACGTATTTTACCATCAGTGCAGTTTTTCTGTGTCACGTAACTGGAGTGTGGGCGGAACGCGGTTTGCTATGCAAGTTGGTCAAGGGTTCTCCTTTGGCTCACAAATAGAAACCTTGACGTGGTGAAGATGTTCCTATTCAGGCCACAGCTTCTGGAAAGCTGGGCTTCTTTTGCTTTGGAATGTGAAATTCCCGCTGATTTGATCAAATTACAGGGTGATTGGCAGAGTGATGTGTATCAGAGATACCTTACTCCTTCCCTTACGACAAGGTACAGAGATGCGTCAGACATGGGAAACGGAGTCCAGATATTAACAAAACACATATGAACTTTTACAATTGTATGTGAGTTTGGATTTTTGAAGGATATCGACACTTTCTTGCTGACGTATTAATTACCTGATAGCAATTACTGGCGGTGGGTTATTTTTAATATAATTCTATACATATTTTTTATGTGGTGGCAAACAGCAATAAAGTGTTCGTGTCTTGTTTTCACTCAAGCTCTGATTTATTGAACTGTTTTTTATTGTGTTATTGTGTTGTATGTATTGTCTTGTCTGTGTATCAGTTTAATGCGACAAGATCAGTAAGAAGTATATTGATCATGTTAATATTATTTTAATGATCAGTCAATGACCGCGGCTCTAGCGAATTTACGCACGTGTTTACTATCATTTCTGGGCTGCCAGATATGTTAATTCTGCGGTTTGCAATTCGATGAAATGTGCTCGGTGTAAATTCCATTGCTATTGTTATTCACAAACTCGAATACGCGAACGGGTAGTTCGGTTTGTCTCGGGAGTGAGTGAGCCGTTTGTCCTGTATGACATGCAGCAGTCCTTTAGCGTGTGCTATGCAAGTTAGCTAATACTCCTTCCCTTACGACAAGGTACAGAGTTGCGTCAGACATGGGAAACGGAGTCCAGATATTAACAAAACATATATTGAACTTTTACAATTGTATGTAAGTTTGGGTTTTTGAAGGATATCGACACTTCCTTGCTGCCATATTAATCACCTGATAGCAATTACTGGCGGTGGGTTATTTCTTAAAATATTTAATATAATTATATACATATTTTTTATGTGGCGGCAAACAGCAATAAATTGTTCGTGTCTTGTTTTCACCCAAACTTTGATTTATTCAAGTGTTTCAATTGTGTTATTGTGGTGTATTTATTATCTTGTCTGTGTATAAATTTAATGAGACAAGATCATTAAGCACTGTTTTATA
Source organism: Hanleya hanleyi (assembly GCA_036873755.1). NCBI lineage: Eukaryota > Metazoa > Mollusca > Polyplacophora > Lepidopleurida > Hanleyidae > Hanleya > Hanleya hanleyi. The sequence goes on along the minus strand of JAVTVY010049691.1, from coordinate 12,388 downwards.
TGAAATCTTTCTTCGCCAATTTCATATCAGTTTTACGTGATCTAGTGAGTGATATTTTATTTAATTTTTCGTGGTGAAAATACAGCCCAAGCAGAACGCAAAACAAACATGTTAAAAGGCATACGCTGTATGCAAACAAGACAAGTGGTACAGCAACGTGGCCCTAGTTATATGAACATCGACTCGTCCATTAGTGGTACAGCAACGTGGCCCTAGTTATATGAACATCGACTCGTCCATTAGTGGTACAGTAACGTGGCCCTAGTTATATGAACATCGACTCGTCCATTAGTGGTACAGTAACGTGGCCCTAGTTATATGAACATCGACTCGTCCATTAGTGGTACAGTAACGTGGCCCTAGTTATATGAACATCGACTCGTCCATTAGTGGTACAGTAACGTGGCGCTAGTTATATGAACATCGACTCGTCCATTAGTGGTACAGTAACGTGGCCCTAGTTATATGAACATCGACTCGTCCATTAGTGGTACAGTAACGTGGCCCTAGTTATATGAACATCGACTCGTCCATTAGTGGTACAGTAACGTGGCCCTAGTTATATGAACATCGACTCGTCCATTAGTGGTACAGTAACGTGGCCCTAGTTATATGAACATCGACTCGTCCATTAGTGGTACAGTAACGTGGCCCTAGTTATATGAACATCGACTCGTCCATTAGTGGTACAGTAACGTGGCCCTAGTTATATGAACATCGACTCGTCCATTAGTGGTACAGTAACGTGGCCCTAGTTATATGAACATCGACTCGTCCATTAGTGGTACAGTAACGTGGCGCTAGTTATATGAACATCGACTCGTCCATTAGTGGTACAGTAACGTGGCCCTAGTTATATGAACATCGACTCGTCCATTAGTGGTACAGTAACGTGGCCCTAGTTATATGAACATCGACTCGTCCATTAGTGGTACAGTAACGTGGCCCTAGTTATATGAACATCGACTCGTCCATTTTGGAAACGACTAGGAATTGAGCCTGACCAGGAACCAATTGAAAACAGAAACGAAATGCAGTCGTCATTCGCCATCATTCAAGTAACTTTTGTTGGGTATTTTGAGGGTCTTCGGAAGCTCACCAATGCTTGCCAATCAATATCCAGCTCCACAACTTAATTTGTGTGATAATGTCTGTTCAATGTACAGCGTGGTTCTTTTCTCTATGTTTGCAAGTAATTTCGGCAGATAAGGACACAATCTTTGTCCTTCTCTGAAACAAGATATCTTTGGTTTCTCATGAAAAAATGAGTGGAATTAATGAATGAGATTCCCGCGAGAGTTTAATTATGGAGACAATAAGTCGTATTATTATTATTATTCATGTTAGTTCTCAGTAGCCTGATTTGATAGACTGAAGTGATTTATTATACACGATTCCACGCTGTTATTGTGGAGAGGGCGATAATTTATATATTTACTCAGGAATTCACCGATCGTCGTAAAATATCACCCAGCCGACCCGATAAACACCAGACAGTGCCAAAACTGTGTCAACATTTGCAGGCAGCACGCTTGTCACTGTAAAACGACTTATTTTGAAATTTGTGAGGAAACCATTAAAGCACTAGTCTATGTAGAGGACAATACGTAAAAAAATGCTTAATAGGACATTCAGATATGGTGGATTATCGCCTGAGAGAAAACAGTATCTCCCGAGATCATCGAGGGTGATAATGTTTTCTCTCGGGGAGATAATACACCATATCACCCTAGACTAAGGGCACTGCATGTGTATGTATATAAAACCACCATATTCAATTATTTTGCACATTAATTTCACTCATTGGATGCGAATCATTATTTTGTCAGATTAGCACCCAATAAGCCGGTAAGGACATTTGCTATTTCGGTGAGTGCTATACTACTTATTTGGCATATCGAGTGAAAAAAAATGACAGGAAAATGCTTTCCCATCCCAAACTTCAGTTCCATTCGTTTATGCTGTCGTAAATGCTTGGGTTAAAATGGTTCTGTTATTTCATATCTTTGTTTGCTGTTGGTCACCCAATCATTGACGAAAAGGGCCTTGCATTGGTGAATTCTCGGGGTTAACGTGGACGGACAACCGGTTTTCCAAACGTTATCCGACAGGTGCTAGAATATGTGGAGGAGGAAACTATTAAGTCGGGTTATCAACTATGAAGAGTTTCTGTACGAAATCATGGATAGTCACGTTACTATGGTGTTCTATTTGTGCCAATTTGATCTCGCGCGTCGACTTGCAAAAGTCGACGCACGACGCGCGACGCGAAAAGTCGACGTCGTGTTTTGAAACGCGACGTCGCCCTTTCCGTCGCGCGTCGCGCGTCGACTTTTACAATGTTAAAGAGATAGGCCAAAACTCGACGTCGTGTTTCAAAAGTCGACGTCGCCTTTTGGCCTATCTCTTAGCATTGTAAAAGTCGACGCGCGACGGAGAGGGCGACGTCGCCTTTCAAAACGCGACGTCGACTTTTCGCGTCGCGCGTCGTGCGTCGCCTTTTTGAAGAATCAAAACTCGACGCGCGACGCGCGACGGAAAAAGTCGACGTCGCGTTTTAAAAGGCGACGTCGCCCTCTCCGTCGCGCGTCGTGCGTCGTGCGTCGGGTTTTATAATGTTAAAGAGATAGGCCAAAACTCGACGTCGTGTTTCAAAAGTCGACGTCGACTTTTGCCCTATCTCCTAACATTGTAAAAGTCGACGCGCGACGGAGAGGGCGACGTCGCCTTTCAAAATGCGACGTCGACTTTTTCCGTCGCGCGTCGACTTTTAAAAAGACGACGCGCGACGGACATTCGCGTCGCGCGTCGCCTTTTGGTTTACAAAAGTGCGCATGTCTGGGGAGCATGTATTACTATAATGTTCACAGCTGTGATTTTCGATTCTTGTAGCTCCTGACCGGTGTTGGTAATTTGGTGAGAATTTACTGCAAGATAGCAAGAATGACAAGATATTTTGCATGCATGGAGACTATGTACAACATAATATATTTGTTTCGCTGTCTGAAATGTTTTTTTTGCTGATCAATTTTCGAATACTGGTACCTGTATTCCACAAAATGCACACCCCTCAATCGAGAGGACAATTCGCATCTATTAGCTTGTCAATGTGTTACTATTTCGCCGGACTAATACGTAAATTAAATTCAAATTTCCAATAATGAACAAAAGCGTATGTAAGTAACTATTTTGCAGGATTAACAGTAACGACCGGAAAAACAGAGGGAAAATAATTAATCGCTTGTGTAGCTCAATGGAACTGTGAAATCTAACATTCGGGAGACATCCAGATCAATGTCTCCTGATAAAACGCGCCACGTTGCATTTTATCTCGAATCATACAACCCTTTTTAATAGTAAGGCTTTGTTTTCTGCCATTTTAGACGAGTGACTATATGCTGTCAAAGTAAAGGTGAGGTGTGGGGTCAGTTCACTTTCGTTTTCGGCCGGAAAACAGTAAGATCCCACATTTCCTTTGAGCTACACAAGCTATTAATTAGTTTTTCTCTGTATTCCAGTCGTTACTGTTACTCCTGCAAAACTGTTACTTACATAAGCTTTTGGTTCATTATTGGAAACTTGAATTTATTTTACGTATTAGTCCGGCGAAATATGAAGACATTGACAAGCTAATAGATGCGTATTGTCCTCGCGATGGAGGGGTGTGCATTTTGTGGAACACAGGTACCAGTTTTCGAAAATTAATCAGCAGTATAACATATCTGACAGCGAAACAAATAAATTATGTGGTACATAGTCTCCATGTATTTAACATACATCTTGCCATTCTTGCTTTGTTGCAGTAAATTCTCAGCAAATTACCAACACCGGTCAGAAGCTACAAGGATAGGAAATCGGGAATGTGAACTTTTTTTCTTTTCTTTTTTTTCGAAATTAACACCCCAAATCACAATACAAAGAAACAATACGAGACAGAACAAGACTATATGATACGATACAATACAATAAAATACAAAATAATACCATACATTACAATACAATATATTACAATTCAACATATTACAACTCAATACATTACAAAACAATACAATTCTAAACAATACCATATCATACAGTACGATGAAATATACCATAATACAACACATCACAGTACAAACACACATACACCTTTACATAAAAGAAGAAAGTTAACAAAGATTGTGAATTTTATATAATACGTTTGTACAACGTATAGTGGCAAACTTCAATTGATAATCTGATTGATAATTTATTGTGTCTCGTGAACAATATGGAATACATGCTCCCCAGACATGCGCACTTTTGTAAACCAAAAGGCGACGCGCGACGCGAATGTCCGTCGCGCGTCGACTTACTTTTAAAAAGTCGACGCGCGACGGACATTCGCTTTTTAAAAGTCGACGCGCGACGGAAAAAGTCGACGTCGCGTTTTGAAAGGCGACGTCGCGTTTTGAAAGGCGACGTCGCCCTCCGTCGCGCGTCGCGCGTGGACTTTTACAATGCTAAGAGATAGGCCAAAAGGCGACGTCGACTTTTGAAACACGACGTCGAGTTTTGGCCTATCTCTTTAACATTGTAAAAGTCGACGCGCGACGGAAAGGGCGACGTCGCGTTTCAAAACACGACATCGACTTTTCGCGTCGCGCGTCGTTCGTCGACTTTTGCAAGTCGACGCGCGAGATCAAATTGGCACAAATAGAACACCATACATTACACATATACGGATGCGGATAAATCCCAGCATTCCTAGCCAGTGTTCGCTTGACAATGCCGTGCCATGGCAGTTTGGGTCTGAGGAGTTAAGAACCATATTCGGGAATAAGCCCATGCCCGTATTTGGCGAATTAAGATCAAGAGCCGGGCAATATGTCGGGCAATCATCCCCTGTGAAATCACATGTTATTATCGGTGTTTCTTTGTTGCATAAACGACGCTTCCCCCCCCCCTCCTCCCCATTCACTACCTTCGTACATCAAGGGTTCATTCTTCAGCATAACCTCGGCTTGCCACGAAATATGGAGTGTCAGTCTCTTACTTCGTCCGTTCATTGGCTGTCACTTTCAACAGATCGTTCAAATATTAGTTGCACAGGGCTCGATTTGGTGCATGAGTGGTACGGAGTATGCAGACCTGGGGTCTGATTTTGTGCCCCTCCTAACCCCGCCCCCTTTCCCTCCCAAACCCATTCCGCCTGCATTTTCGGAGCTTACCACACTATACCTTTGGCTCAAGCTCTTCTCGACAATATAAAAATCCAATACGGACGCGCAGCTGACATCACAGTGTTGTCACATCGCCAGGAAGCAATTTTCGGCTTATTTTGACCGTTTTTTGTCGGAAAAATAATTTGAGCACGGAAAATGTGATCGGTCTGTTAGAGAATGATTGTGACCATTTCCCCCCTCCCCATGATTCTTTGAAACTAGGACTATGCACTTGGGCTAAAAATGACGCAGATACGATCAACTATAAAAGCGTACTCTCTAAAAAAAACTTGAGTGAAATTTCACTCAAGCAAGAGTGAAAATTCAATCCACTCAACTTGAGTGAAATTCACTCAAGCACTTGAGTGAATTTTTTAGTTCACTCAAGTTTCAGTGATCTCTTCATTCAAGATTGAAATTTTATCCAATGAAATTGCCGCATTTCAACGGTCAAATCACCCAAACTTGAGTTACCCATTCACTCAAGTTTGAGTGACTCATTCACTCAAGAATGAGTCACTCATTCACTCAAGTTTGAGTGAAACTATCTCAAATTGAGTGAAATTTTAACCAATGAAAAAACAGCATTTCAACTGTCAACCACTCAAGCTTGAGAGAAATTTCACTCAACTTGAGTGAAAGTTTACCCTGCAGAATTGTAGCGTTTTAACTTCCAAACCAGGAGCTGGAGTTGGAATAACGTTATTTTCATCCAGTCGGAGAGCTGAAAACGAGCTCCAGTGGGCACTTCTTCCTTGAACATAGACATCAATAGGCATTACATCTGACCGCCATCCACCAATATAATGAGGAATTTTGGTTAAAAAAATGTAGCAGCAAAAGACCGGCTCTTAGTTCGGACTAATCAAACTTTGTGAAAAGGCGACAAAGCAGGCCTGGGGCTTCTTTCGCACAAGCAGGGAGCTTCGGCAGGGTTCAAGTTACAATGAAATGAACAATAAAAATGTAGTTGTGTTCCATCAATAATTTGTTTTTTTATTGGTAATTCAATCAATTTCATTGGCTTCAGCCATCTACCAATTTCTGGAACAGCCCTGAGCATAACATGATAAAAGCAGTTCAATTGAACCCCCAAAACACCTGTGAACAACAGCAGTCAACAACATGGTTAGTCCTCCCCCAGGAACTGGTTGATAAATGTACATCCTAAGTATAACGCCAGAGATGCTGGTCAACATTGATGACATATAGTGTAAGATTTTATCAATGTGAAAATATTCTAAATTATGAGAATATTCTAGCCAACAATGCCGCTCAGACAATTGCGCCAATCAGGCGGCCATCTTCATCTAGTGACGATGACGTGTGGCAAATTTCAAGAGTATCTAGCAAAATCTCGGAGTTATGCAAGTGTTTTGTTTACCATCTAGGGCCATAACTCAGGAAAAAAATCACATGTGCACATTTTCAAATGGTTATGATAATGTGTGATCAATTTCAGAAGAATCCAGCAAAACAACTTTCTTTCCAATATCAATTGGTTACAGAGAACTATAAAACCGAGATAAAAGATGCCCTTTTTGCCCCAAAAAGTCAAGAATATATGGAACTAAGAGACATCTACCACAGACGACCATGGACATATATATCTGCATTAAAAAACAAATTCTCTAATTTGCATAATAGACAATGTTTTGTTCTCTGTTAAGAATTAGACTATGTACACTTTGACTGCTACAACATGTAACAATATAGAAGCACTTAAACAGCTTGTCCACTTAAACAGCTTGTCCACTTAAACAGCTTGTCCACTTAAACAGCTTGTCCACTTAAACAGCTTGTCCACTTAAACAGCTTGTCCACTGCCAACAAAATGTCATCTCCAAGTGGAATTGTTGTGGCATCGATAATCAGATAGTATTCCATGGGCCGTTTCTTCTCATCCGAAGCCAACAGAAATGTTGGAGTCCCAGTTCGCATTTTTTTGTGGATCACTGTCAATCCCCCTATCAAAATTCAATCGTCACCAATTTTGGGCACAAAATTCAATCAGTGGTTCTTATAAATTTGATCACCATCTAAAATTATTGAAATAATGAAGAAATAATTGATTTTCTACATGATTTTGAACCATTTTGTCAACTTCCTTTTCTAATAAATTTAATCACCCCAAGATTTTATGGTGGGAAATTTCACTTCAATTCAAATTCAAATTTCAATTATATAAAGGGATATCTGTATGCACAGTTTTGTATCAAATCTTAATAAATTGAAAACCCTTTTAAGGCTGCACCTCTGGATTTGTCGTTTGGCTGTTGTGGGCACCCCTCTGCCCCCACACCCCCCACTTTTTCCCGCGCATCCATAGGTAGCGATTTCATGAGACTAGTGTTCTATCTTAAAGCATGTGGGCTATCCACTTTGTCAAAGGGAATTAAGCTGCAACTTGATGGGAAGATGAAGTTGTTCTGACGGCGAGGAAATCGAGGCTTAAGGTGGCCTTCACCAATAGTTCAGATGTTACAGCTCCATCAGAAAATGTCAACAAACCAAACACCTGATTATCAAACTTTCACACCGGCTCCAAGGAGCAAATCAACTGTGAGACGCTGGACTTTACAACAACATTATCACGGCTGTAGAAGGTCACCTAAAAAAAAATTGAAGAAGGATTCTAAAAAAACAAAATAAGAGACATTAATCACGTAGAAGCACTTGAACAGCTTGTCCACTGCCGACACGACATCGTCTCCAACTGGAATTGTTGTAGAATCGATAATGAGATAGTATTCCATGGGTCGCTTCTTCTCGCCTAAAGCCAACAGGAATGGCTGACTCCAGTTCACATTTTTTGTCTTAGCGAAGTTCTCTGGATCAAGATCAGTCTAAAAGAGAATAAAACAAAGGCCAGACCAAGATTATCATACATCGTACAGAGTGAAGAGTTGTAAGATGGATCCATACTTAATCCAATGCTGGCTTGACCTCCACTTCTGGTCCATTTTCAATAATGTATCGAGTCAGTGAACGAAGAGGAGATTCCAATTCTGTAAGTTGATACATGTAGGTAACCACAAGAAAGGTGTGAAATGAATGGATGAGAAATGAAGATCAAGGCAACTGATTGACTACATAGTATAGTGCAAACCCTGCTATGGTAAAACAGTTTTCCTTGATCAATCATTGAATTGAACTCAATTGCCAACATTTCAAACAAATCCATTCTGTCTTTCTCATATACTCCCTCTTCGAGCTCCCGCATCGTGTCCAGATACGATGTAGATCTTATTTGTTTTGCCGAGTAAAGGTGTTATAGGATGTAAACAGTTCAAGTAACTTGGAATACGGAAGGATTGGGGAATGTTACGCTGCCTCTACTCATTTTTAGCCCATCGAATCAATGAGACATTCTGAATTTATTATATCAGGGGGGAGGTTAGTTTTTCCAGGGCAAAGTATTTTTGCATGAATAACACATATCTTCTATATGTGCGGCTTAGTAAATATCTTCCTTGGTTTGAAAAAGCCCAATCCTGGATTCCCGAGATAAATGATGTTAGTCCTAAGACAATAAATGTGCCCCGGTAGCAGCGGCAGGTGCATTTGACGCGTGACTCCAAGCTTGAATTTGCGGTTCGTACTTTTGCACTCTTTCCTATGCCTAGGACAAAGGATATATTTTTAATAAATGACCACATGTGTTGTTTTAACCTCAATTTGCCAGAATTATCATCAATGTAAACATAATTCTGTGATGTATATTGCATATTCCCCAAATTTAAACCAGTTATAAATTGAACATCTGCCCCATGCAGGCTGTTGGCCTCGGGAAGAGATCAGATGCACATATCGCTGCTATATCTGATAAAATATATTGTTCACGGATTACCTTCAGTTGATTGAGATCATTAGCTTTATTATCGGAATTTAAGTACACATGTATATCCAGTTTAGATCATTTGATTGGTATCGAAGAAACGCCAAAGACTAAATGTGCAAATCGTGAAAAATTAAACCATTAATGTTTTTTCGTATCAAAAATCGATGTTCGATAAATATATACATATCGCCAGCTTGGTGCACGGACATTTCCCCCTGAGAACATTCCCCCCTGCAGACATTTCCCCCTTCATACATTTCCCCCTTCGGACATTTCCCCCGTCCAATACATTCTTGTACTATGAACTCGTACGATTGTGCACCAAGGTTGAAATATTGACAAAACAATTTTGAACATTTTTTTCCTATTTTTTTATTATTTTCTATAATTTGGCATGATTAAACAATAGCATAAGTTGATAACTATCACACAACGTGTCTGTGTTAATTCATTATTTAGTGATAATACATGTTTAGGTTATACATAGTATAATTTTCTGTCTATAATTTTGCATGATTAAACAATAGCATACATAATAAAAGTTAACAGCTATCACACAGTGAAAAATAAATATCAAAGAAAAGCAATTACTTATCTAATGTCAACCACAGGCTGAGGCAGGATAATAAAGATGTAAGGGTTGTTAAATAGTACTTTAATCGGTGGTTTTAAAGACAAACAACGAATATCCTTGTTTCACAGCTTGAACCAGGGTAACGTGACAACGAACATTTTGTGAATTGATCGTGATTTTGCTCAAGTTCGCTTTTAATGCGCTGGATTACTAAGTAAGTGACTTGAATACTTAGAATTTTGTTTGATTGTCGCTATATAGCTGAAATATTGCTGAACGCGACATTTAACCTTAATTCTCTCTCTTTGATATGCCTTGTCTCCGCTTGCAAAGTATGAACAAATAGCTCTGACCTCTTCTACATTGCTATAAAACCTGTCTGTGCAGTGACCCGAGACTTCAGCTAATGATCACGTACTGTTTCGCATAATTTCGCTTTGTCTTATCTTTAACACAGGAAAATATTTTGAACTGGTGATAACTAACATAATTTTATACATATGAACTATATTTTCGCACTATTCTAAGAAAGTGTTATTATGCTTAGAATAATGTATAATTTGGCAAATATTACATGGAAATATACCAGCTGCTCAAAATATCCTGGGTTAAAGGATACGGCAAAGTGAAATTATACGAACCAATAGCTGATCAGTAGAAGTTACGGGTCACTGTACAAACATGCTCCTCTTTGTTCTCTCAAAAATGTGCAGAAGTCGAATTGGTTGTAACAGTTGTAATGCAATATGTAAAATGCATAGATCACTGGCAGCAGTAGTCTGGCCAGCTTGTTGCTTGTTGAATCTGGCCATTTATTAAATGTTTGCCAATACGTTTGGGGAGAATTAATGACAAATTCAAATGCCAAATTTCAAGATTTTAACTCTGGTTTGTACAGTGTACCTGATACCAGGTAAGTTAAAGCAAGATAATTAACTTCAATATGGTCATCTCCAAGGTTTTCAACTCCAAGATATTCCACTCCTAAGATTTCATAACTCAAGATAAATGTGCATTTGGCACCAAAAAACTCAACTCAAATACAGAGAACATGACAGAATGAGATGATAGCTGGGAATATAAGAGGAAAACATCATCAAGTAAAACTCATTAACCTATTCATCAGGAACACAAGGAATTATAAAACATAACAGAAAATCTCGCAGAAAAATTCTAAACAATTATCCAATGAATTACAGCAAGAACTACAACAACTCGTGTTGCATAGTTTCCGACGAAAAGTGGATTATGTCACACCTAGATTGTGTTTTTTTAATAGACTTCATAACGTGAATCGATACACACGTTATGATTATATAATTTGTGATGAGCGCGAGCAATAAAGAAACCTGAATAACGTATTTAAAATGCAGTAATCTGATTGTTTGTCTCTGGGAAAAGGGTTGGTCGACGGAGATTTACCGCCCAAGAAAAGTAAAAACATACCGGTACAACATAATCCCGTATAAACTTTGCCTAAAGATATTGGTACGATAATACTATCATTATTTCTCACTGGGAGCATCGCGATCTCTACAGTTCAGAAAATTGATCTGCATAAATACCAATTGTCGACTGTTAAAATTTCTGGTCGATGTTGAGACAACTGTAGATTGCATTATGCCGACCGAATCACAGAGACAGTGTGCAGAGGTCACGAAGAGTTCACGCAATTGTAGTGCGCACGTCGAAATCGACAGACCACTGGCATAGTACGGGTTGACCTCGTCAACCCCACAAAAATGCAGGTTTACAGGTTATTTTTGTCCAAGTAGATTTAAATTTTATTATTCTTTCCAGTATATATGTCCACTCATGATAATTAAAATAGCTGACACAACATTACTTCATTTATATTGATCAATGTTATAAGTTGCCACTTAAATGAGCTTAATAGTGAAGGTTCATGGTTTACAAGGAGACTGTAATGTCTTGTCAATAGTCTCATTATGAGGTATTGACTATGGTTATATAAACATCTATTAAGTATGCATGGGTAACTTTTTTCATCAGAGAGGTTTGCGAATGCGTCAGATACAGCGATCTTCGCAGTCAACCTTATATGGCTGGGTATAGGACTTAATAGTGTATTGAGTAAAAATTCACATTTGTCTCTATTTATTTTCTTAGCGGTTGATATCACCAGAAAGTATGATAATTAAGCTTTCTTGAAGTATATTAATACTGTAAATCAAATAATATTTTCTTGCTCCTTTTTGTGTCAAAATATATCACTTCTGTTACATATTAAGACATAGGACCGATTGAAAAAATCGCACTTTTTCCTGTTTCAACACAAATAAAAGCACTTTGCTTTATTTTTGTAATCTAGCCGTTGATACTGACTGAAAGTTTACTTACTATGAAATACAGATTTTTTTTCTCAAATTAATGGACCCCTCAGCAACTAAATTGCTTCCTTTTAACTTTGAAAATTGTAAAATGTACCGATTCGTCTATGAGAATGCATGCTTCGCCGTAGCGATGTAGGGACAGCTCCTCGCAAAGTGTTATGTAATTATGAAACGGCTTAATCGCCGGTGAATTTTAATCCGTATCGTCATAGATGGTATATACCGTTTAAGGCGCTTTACCCGAAAACCCCATCCGAGATTTCAGTTTTTAAATTCAATATACAGAGGACGTACTATACAAAATATAAAAGTTCTATACAAAAAAAAACGGTCTTCACTTTCTAGTTTCTTCTTCTCATGCCTCTCGGTGTCTTTCAATTTATGCGCAATCTCTCGGTTCCCTGCAATAAGAGTCACGTCAGTTAGACATGTTGAA